>JAODTK010001109.1:0-182888 GCA_026419785.1 Sclerodactyla briareus
TTTCACATCAGGCGAACATACTATATTCCCAGTAGTATTATAGGCACACCTACCTAAGGTCGAAATTATCCAAGTTTTCCGGAGTGAATGGCGATGAAAAATATTATTAGAACGCTGCCATCTCCTGACTATCGCTGTTGTATAACCTGAATCGGTCACGAACAGTGGACCAATGCTGCTCTTCACTTTCTGCTTCCCCCTACTATATATATATATAATATATATATAATATATATAATATATATATCTATATAATATACTCCTCCCACCATTAGCCACTCTCATTCACAACATTGGCCCTCCTTCAAAGTCAGGGCCCGCCTAAAACTTGTTTCCCGTAACCCCTCTTGGTCCTCAGCATAACCCCGGAATCTGCGTGACATCTAGTCAGCGCCAAATTTTCGAGCAAGCCGGCCACAAACAAACACCGGCGGCAGCCGCCCCTCCCATCCAACTGCAACGTGCAACTTGTTGATCGCACAACCTGTTTGCACAAGTTTTCCCATACTCCGCATATTTCCCGTTCAACAGGATATTTATTGCGTCTCGAAGAACCTAGTCTACCTACTTTACTGTAACCTCTGCGGAGTTCAGTCACTCGGGGAAACAAAAAAACACCCTGAGGGAGCGATGACCCAACACAGGTCACCATCAAGAACCCAAAACTTGAGCAGCCGTTGTAATCATTCAACATTGTCGTCACTCCATTGAAAACCTGAGATTGATTGGCGCGACCATGACCCAAATTGGTCCCCTAAATCCCGCAAAGCGAGAATTACGGGTTGAACCTAAAACGACTACACATTTGGTCTGAACAGTCGGAACGACCTCCATCACAAAAGAGATAAGGTAACCACTCCCTATTTTGCTTATTGTCAATCACCAAGGCCAATTGGCCTTCATTAGTATAATCCTGTTGGGATTTCTCCTGTCCATCACGATGCGCAATTGGGCCTCCCCAGTATAATCCCCGCAGGGATTATCCTGTCGATCAGCGAAACACTAATTAGCCTGACCCCACATTGTTCCTAGGCCTATAAAGTTTCTCGCCTCTTCTCCTCGAGTTATCACTCTTTGGTCACTGCACTGACGAAAGGACTATTATTGTCCGACAGCTCTGCATCCAAAACTATCGGCTGTGTTTACTCACATTTTTTCCGAGCTCAATCGCTCTTTCGCATCTCTTTCGAGATCCAGTCTATTATTTACGTAGCATTGTTGTTTTACAGTTCTTGCTCTTGTCCTACTCTATATTATATAATATTAATAGTTATATATATATATATATATATATATATATTATCGAATATATATCGAAAACCTTGTAGACTGACATCCCAGGACCTTGGTTAAAATTGTGCATTTTTTTTCCCCATGCGGGGGGGGGGGGAGTACAGACCCTTTGTTTTGTTGTGAGCGGGCTCATTCTGGTCGAAATTTTGAAGCTAAGGAATTTTTGCAAATTTTACCCTATCCCATTTGTTCTGTATCTAGTCTTAAGTATCAGAATTGAGTCAGGGAATCCCTGAGCCTTTGCTTTCTGGTTTTTGCCACGTTCATATCCTAGTTTCAAAACATTTTTGCCAAATATTTCACTCCCGTTGGACTCTCTTACAGCTCGTAGTATGAATTGTTAAAAAATTTGAAGTCGAAGTACGTTTCGGCCAGTTTCGAATGGTCGAGCGTTCCTACTCCTACAGAATGGATGACGATCATGGAACTTCGTCAGGAATCACGTCCATATCAGGGTTTTCAGAATTTTTATTACAAGGTCCTGTAGGGTCAATCGGTAATTTTTGTTCGAACGGTCAATACCTTGACAAAGTAATTGATGATCACGAGAAGTCAAATAACCACCTAGTGGTAATTAGCTGAGAATTGAAGGATTAATTGGTCCATACATGGGTCATTTTTGCTCAAACCAGCTTTCTAGGTTCAGCTCTTGGAATCTGCATGTCACTCTATCTGTTCTGTCTGTATGTCTGTCTGTCGTCTGCCCACCTGCCCAAACCTACCATGTTCAGTCAGTAAGATGGTCAACAGCCGTACCTTCGGAGTATTCAGGAAATTTTGGTCAAAGGTCCCTTGGGCCCTAGATAGATAGAAGATAGATAGACAGGACAGCAGACTTGACCTCAGCTTGTTCCGACCACGGGACTCGTATAACGAATTAACAGTAGGCAGACTGTCAGACAAAATCGTTCCCGCCCTTTATAATGATATCATCAATAATTTTCAATTGTGTTTTCTCAGTGTTGCCAACCCAGCATATATACATAGGTCCATACAGAGAAGATCCGGCATTATAAAACATGGCAAGATTCATGGGCTTAGCATCAAAGGGGGAATGTTAAACTTACGAAGACAATACAGACATGGTCTTAAGCGCTTCTCAACATATTGAACGTGGTCTTTCCAATTCAAATTATCATCAATTACTACACCAACATATTTATACTCTAAAACTCTTTCAACAAGACTGCCTTGTTAGTGATTGGATAAAACGAATAATGGTACTTTGTCCGAAAATCGATAGCCATCCTCCTTAGTTCGTAACATTTCCAATTTCAGGTAATTTTCACCACAATAGTCAACAAATGTGATGACATGGTCTAAGAACATCGAATCGTCCATATTACCACTAGACCAATGAGGGCAGTATCATCAGCAAAGTTTTACCAGGGAGCATTGTGGGGACGTAGAACGAATATCAGAGTGTAAACAGTAAATAGAAACGAGCCAAAAACTGTCCCCTGGGGGGCCCACCCGTTATTGAGGTACAAATTTGTTCCATTACTCAGTCTGACAAATGGGGACCCATTTTATGAAATTTCACACAATAGTACTGTAAATGCATTAGCCTTCAAAAAAGATTTTCACTTGATGTTTGCAAGATAATGTAAAGGTCTTTGGGTAGAGGGCATTGGGGGTACATGTTCAGGAATTGGGGACCAGGGCCCAGTTGGGCCAAAGGGCCCCATTATGTGAGAGTAACGCAAAATCTTGTATCTTCTAAAATTTAGTTGCATAGTGCTGATGTTCCCAACTCAACTTATTCCAACCATAGAAAAGACTTGAATGAAAACAAAAGCAGTGGCGTGACATAATGATTGGTTGGGGGGTTTCCAGAAAGCTGCTCAAAGCTTGTTTAAAGCAGAACCCCTACAATAGTCAATACAAACACACTCAATAAAACAATACACCACAGTGACCAATAAACAAACCCTAGCCTCTGCAGGACTCCCCCCCCCCCGCCACCACACCACAGAAGAAGCAGACAGCGTTATGTTTGCGGGGGAAATGAAGGGTTTCTTCAACGTCGTTTGAAAAACATGTAATGAGGGATTGTTCCTAAGATCCGCTGGGAATATTTTTTATTCCATGCGGTAGGGTCCCGCGATAACGAATGTACTTTATGTGACCGTAATGCTGCAGAAGGGACTGATGTATCGAGACGTTGGTCCTAGTTCGTGAAGTGAGCGTTTTATAGTGAGAGTGTTGAAACTGACGGAGGCAATGAGTCATGAGTAGTATGGAACATAAACATTGGGGTCTGTATTTCATGATATCATTCAACTCCAAAATATTCAGTTCTTAAAAAGAGGTTCAAGAAGGAGCTCAAAAAAAAGAAATGCTGTAGCTTGGATGCATTCAAGTGAACTTATCAGCGTAAACAAATTGGTAAACATAAATCATATCATTATCAATATTTCAATGAGTGAAGCGGATTCTCATTATCATAGAAAATATTTGTATAGTCTGATATAAGGAACTTACTTATTACTTTGAAACGGCAAGTCATTAATATAAACAAGAAATAACAAGGACAAGTGATGGATCCTGTGACACCAGTTGTTATTAACCTCTGGTGAGTGAAAACTGGAAATTTGTTACAAAAGTTTTCTATTAGGAAGATAATCACCAAACCACTTCAACCGGAGCCCTCTAATACCATAATGATTCAGCTTATAAAGAAGTATAGATGGTCGAGAGTATCGAAAGCTTACGAGAGATCGAGAAAGATTACCACCAGAAAGTTTACAGGTATCAAAATGAATTCGAAATGTCGTTAATACAGTTTACCAGGCTGTGGATAGTGAATCTTTTAGGCAGAACACCAAAGTGATTTTCATAGATAATGTGTATGAGAGTGGAAAAAAAATTCGGACAAACGACAGCTAACTTCTCATAAACTTTAGAAAACACAGGGAGTACGGCGATAGGTATTAGTTGGTTTTCTGGTGTTGTCTTTATTTTGTAAATAGGAATTAATCACAAGCAATTTAAGTGCATAAGGTACGTTCCCAGTTGCCAAAAGAGATATCAATAAGATGACATGATTATAGAAAACAATAATGTGACTAACAGATTTCACCACCTATTACAATGAATATTAAATTGTCATAACCAGGGCTGGCATCCTTTAAATTGTTGATACATGTAATTACTTCTTGCTCATTGGTGGACGCATAAAAAAGGCAATGATCATCAGGGTTAGGCATATAGTTAGAAAAGGCTCAGGCACATGGTATATTGGAAGCAACTCAGATCCAATGTCCCATCCTCATTAAATAAGTTACAATTATGATCATATCACGTGTGGTTTCATCACCATTATCATCTAGTCAACAATAGGGGAATTATTATCGAAGTCATCTCCATTAAAAACTTGCATTGATATTTTTCAAATTCCTCGAGTACTACTGATTTGAAAACGCATTGTTTGTAGTACTTATATTTTTAAAGGCAATGCGCCAAAAAAAAACAACCATAGTAAGTTTATTTCTGATCTGATATAATTTAATTTCTTAATCATTTGATGGTGTCGCTATACTTCCTGTAGAGTTTATTCTTTGTATTACAAGATTCAATAATCCCTAGTCCCCAGGTCTTTCTATATGAGGGTGTTGTCTTGGATTCATGAAGGGGAAAATGCTGGTCATACCCTCATACGATCGAGTAAAATCATTATAGCCGGATCAGCATTATTAGTACTGACAACATCATCCCAAACAACACATGGAGCGCCTGAAAGCAAGACGCTATATGACGATGATTAAATCTATGGCGCAGATTCTTCGGGTTGGAATTACTGTTCTCAGACTGGATTTCTGGAATATATCACAAGAAAGAATAAATAGGATAATGGTCTGAAATGTCATCAATAAGGACACCAGAGTTGGAACAAAGGGTAGTGTTAGTAAAGATGTTGTCAGAGAATCTGGATTGTTCTGTTCCTCTTGTTGATTTGTCAATTAGACATGAAACCATGGAATTACCGATGTTGTCTAAGTCACATGCTTGCACATTTCACTTGAATGTCCCATATCAAGATCTCGTAGTATATAACGAGGGCGGTTACCAATTTTAATTAAGTTGACCTCAAGAGTGTCGAAAAAAATTGGCCAAAGCTGATCCTGGCGGACGATAAACAATACCAATAGTGAAAGGGGGGGGGCCGTATATAACAGTTAGAGCACAAAAAGACAGGATTCAAAAAATTTTCCTGAATACAAGAGTTTCATCATTTATACCATAAGTAATATTGCTTTGACCTGCAAACCGACACCCCCCACCATTATTCGTCTAACACGCCCTTATGAATGTAAATTAATACACCATCAATATACAAAGAACGGATGGTCATATGATGGTCTAATAGACATACCTCTGGGTGTTTCAGGATTTTTTGTTCAGAAGTCCGACTTGGCCCAAGGCCCGCATTTTATTATTTTCACAACGATGGTGCTTGAAGTGCATCTCCTCCCACAAGCTTTCAGTTGATTTTCTTTCAAAGATACATGTAATGGTCTTTGGGTAATAGGGCCCAATTGGGCCTCTAGGGTCCCTTATATAAAAGACTGTTAAATCTTGTATCTACAAATCTAGTTCCCATGCTGATGTTCGGTCTAATGATAGTCTAATAGCCGTACTTCAGGGTGCCCAGGGATTTAGGACTCAAAGCCTAGTGTGGCCTGAGGGCTCACCATGTGGAATTAACGCAAAATGCTTCTCCTCTAAAAGTTTTGGTGCACATAGACTTCGGTCTATGATGTTATAACAGTTGTACCTATGGGGAGTTCAGTTCAGGAATTTTTTTATCCACGGTCCCACTTGGCCCGAGGACCCATTTCATGGAATTTCACACATTAGTACTCGGATCATCTCCTTCCACAAGTAATGTTGATGTTAATTTAGAGTTACATGTAATTCTCCTTGATTAGTGGTCCATTGGGGTGTAAATGCACCCTTCTTCTAGCTGGAGGCCCAATGTGGGCCATAGGGCCCACGCATGGTTAATCAGCAAAAGTTTCTAACTGAGTTTCCTGCACAAGTCAGTGCTGATGTTCGGTCATCTGGGCCTAGTAACCATACCTTCAGGGCTCCCTCCGGAATTTTCGGTGACCGAAGCCCAATTGGGGCCCGGGGCCATCGCTTGCAATCACACAAATGTTTCTCTCCTCCTACCGTGGCTGATGTTGATCATATTAATTGGAATAGTCATAACCATAAGCTCTTGTATTTTTTGGTCCAAAGACCCCACTTGGGCCCACATTTCTATCTACTCTATCCAGTGTGTCAATTCCTTTTGCGTCCCAACAGTTCATTCTGTGGCCGGATGTCAACCCAATCGGAAGCATTGTTAATTGACCCATGAATACATGTTTGACTTTTGTGAGGTGAAGGAGCAATATCGCCTATAGGCCCTTATGTATACAATTTCCAGAATTTATCTCCACTACAAGTACACTTAGATTTTCTTGAAACTTCGTCATTATTCCATTGGAGGTGCTCTTTCATCTTGTTGGCAGATTTGTATACAATATCAATAGTTTCGTTAGAATTGAAGCAGTACCATCTGATGAAATGAAGCAACACATAATTTTTCGATTGAATGTTTGCACCGAACTTGACCGCAGGTGTTCCCATTGCCTGTAGTGAGTAACATTGTTCCTTGACGCTACAGACTTTTGGGCCATATGAAGATCTTTGTCAAAGGTTTGTCAAAGGCACAATGGGCCATTGCTTTGGAAATTGGTCTTCTTGTCTTCTGTCTTCTTTGGTACATTCGTCTTGGTACATTTGACGGTTTGAGCTAACAGCACCATTGGTGCTTCTTGTTGTAGGTTATGCCTTACATGCACCAATACCACGCTCCATTTTCATCATTATGTCTGAAATGTTCAATTGCTCCAATGTTGAAAGGAACCTGATGGATATCAAGAAAACAAACTGAGAGGAACTTTCACATCATATTCGATCACAGTGTATTATTGGGTGAGCTTTCTGTGCATTTGGACGCTGTTTAGTATTTCCCTCTCTGAGATAGGAAATTGCAAAACTGTAAATTGGGTTGCAATCCTCTTCTGGAAGACTACAGGAGTCCCGCAAAAGTTCTACAGGGGATGCGCTGACTGAAAACGCTCAGAGCGAGTCCCGCAGTCCTACCCAACAACTTTTTCAAAGTCAGTCATTAAAGATCGGACCCTCTCAAGGCTAGGTGTGATGCTCACCATTATTCCCCTGATGAAAAAGAAATAGATCCAATCCCTTGTCTACTATTCGTGTTCCTTGCATCCGCTTCTCCGACGCATTAACACCACCATATAATGGATTTTCTCGACAACGACCAGGTCCTGCACAGATTACCAGTACGGTGTGGCAAGAGTAGGCCTAGATACTGTAATCGCAAGCTGTCTAGACGCACTGCGATCTCTTTCTATTGTGACCTGCATTTACATGAGCGTTATACTAGAATTTTTCCCTTCACCATACTATCATGTTGGTCTGGTTGATTGTATAATATACAGATAAATTGTGACACCCCACGACAGTGATCTCCTTGTAGTGCTGTAAAAGGTGTTACATTAATCAGGTATCTCACAAAAATAAGTGGATTAAGATTACTACATAAGTGGTAGAGTCCTACGGCAGTCACTCATCACCAGCTAAACACCCAGGACTACTCTAGACATTGCGTATTATTCCCTCTTTGTTTCTTTGAATACTGCCTACGAAGGATATCAATACCATGGGAAGGGGATAGAAAATGGTTAGTTACCTTTCAGTTTCTGCTCTAAAAAATGACCAATAAAATGAGTTAGAGCATAACTGCCTGTTTGGGTAATCTCCACGAAAGTATTCGTCACAGAAGGAGCCACAGAGGCAATATATTGGTATCAAACCAGAGCAGCCAACGGCTTAACCCAAAATATCAGCCTTTTTTTAACTCATACTCCCCCCTCGTAAAACAATCACCCTCAGTAGTGTAAGAAATAAACTTAGGCGTGAACCCAGTTTTTCATTTTGTATCGCCTACAGTGCGAAGGGTGCATTGGGCCCCCAGGCCTCAGCGAGACATGGAAAACATGTGTGAATGATGGTGAAATTGTAGTAAAAAGTTTGTGTATTTGTTTAGGCATTAATTTTTTTATTGAAATGGGCAATATTTTTTTCTCCTTACCAAGGTAAATTATATTCATGATGGGTTTTAGTGATCTCGAATAGGCATTATTAACTTGACGGTGGTTTATCACTTCACACTACCTGTGATGTATAAAACTATAGAATTAAGAACATATTGCAATTGCATCTTCATATTCTGGTGCACCACTGTGATTCAGATCGTTTCACTGGGCAGTCTAGTCCTCATGTATACAGACAACAAAACTTTGATAGTTGATATCATTAAAAAAGTCAACAGGGAAACCCCATTATTAACATATGATCGTAGGTATTATTTTGTAATCTGTTTTTATTTCTGTGACGCCTGATCATTGTTTTGATATTTCCTGACACCACAGCAATTGCGAATGCGACTGTTGCCACATCAGAGTACAGAAACGCACCCGCTGCAGTCAGAGGCAATTACCAAGGGGGAAGCAGTGACGAAAGCTACTCGCGTATATTAAACAATAATTGCAATCTTTGTCATGTTCAACTTATTTGTATTCTACGTGTTCAGACAAGCCAAGTAAGTATCACCCAGGAACTCTTGCGTATTGGTCGTTTATGAAGGACTGGCACAATAAAAAACAATCAGTGACTCCAGGCGAAATACTTTCCAGGAACTGGAGGAGCAGAATGATTCCAGTCGGACATGGCTTGGCTCACAGCCGACCGATGAGACCTTTAAATATCTCAATACCCCCCAAATACCCACTGCATTAAAGCTGAACCCTGAAGTGAAGACCCCGCACATTGCACTGCAAGTCCAGCCACTGAGGATGACCTCAAGTGATGCGGGAATTGGGAACCCGGAATATATTTGCTTCTACAGCGTCAGGATTCACTCTGCCCGTCTGTCGCGTCAGAAATGTTCCCTTTCTTCAATAATATTGACTCAATTTCTGTATTTTTTTGGAAGAAGTTAGATGCATACGAGTATACGCTGCAGACAGTCTCCAGCTGTGAAGTATATACCCTGACCTCTCGACGCTTTCTTAGCTCACCTGCTTCATTGTCGACGATGGGTCCGATGCTTCTGATAGCAGTTTCCTTTCCCAGGTGCAACACTGGGTACTCACCAATTGATGGGCTAGGACACACTAAAACCAGAATTAACGGGTGCAATAATGCCACCACACTTTCCCCACCACTTTGAGCTTAACCAGCTGATTTTTATTCTTCCTGCCCAGCTGTTGATGTACGTTACCATATTTACTCTGATGTAACCCCCCTTATCTTGCCAGTTGCCACCCCACCGCCCTTCTGTTTTTGTCCATTATAATGCAGGAGGTACCTGCAGTAAAAGAAAAATGCACTCAAAAGATATTTAATATACCACTGTATGTCTCCCTGCCGAATGCGACATATCACTGTACATAATTCGGCAGGTCTCAAGCATTGACGTTCCGGCTCGTAATCCACTTGTCCTGTCTTTTTATTTATCTGAAATAGTCCTGAATCGTATTCGCTACCAACGTATATTATAAACCTCTCTCTGCCCAACTTTTAAAACATCTGTATCTGATATATTGAATCACTAACCTTGTAATTATGCTTATATATATAGTCATGTGTTTCATCTAATCCCTTCAGGTTTTTCTTATATTGTCTACTTTTAAACATGAGACTATGTTCATACCATTGAACTCACAACACTGGATTATGTTACGCAAAAACAATTTTCATTCCAGCTTTATTTATTTTGTTTTGGTTCCTTCAAGACCTGTAGACTGAGTAATGTTCTGGGTTGGATCCGAATCACATTCGTTAAAGTTTTTCCCACAAAAGAAAATGATTCCCTCTTAAAGTGAGGGCTCACACTCAGCTGTCTTCAAACAAAGAAATATTTCTTATCTTCCTTTTCATGACTTGCATAACACATCACCGAAGATTGGGAAGTTTCCTTGAACGCCGATTGGGATTACCCTGAAAAAACATTCTAAAGATTTTAACCACCTGATTTTCATGGGACCTCTGCGTCCAAGAGGCTGCTTATCAAATGCTGCTTTGTTGGCAACGTAACAATGGAAATGAAAACAACAAAAACGCAAACAATAAAAACTGCCGCTGCCTTGCGAGTCTTAGGCGTCAAATTTCATGCGAGATGTACTACACTCGCATTATATGGCAGTCCTGATACTGATGCGCTTTACCTCGAATGGGAAAGCGATGGCCAGTGGTGGCGTTACGCTTTATTGCTATTTATCGGGTTGCACAAATCTCATTCTGTCTGGGCTCTCTTTCTCTTGCGTCATCACTCCCTTGGTGAACCAAGCAATTGTAATGGCGGTAAACGTTACTCTCAGCATATACGCTGATGATCATTCTGCAGGTACAGGACTGGTCAAAAGGGACAGTAATCCTCAGAGAACAACGACTTTTTTTTAATTTCAAATCGATTGCTCAAATTAATGGCCAAAATTGCAGGAGTTAGCAAAATTTGATGTGTTGATCAGTCACAATTCAAAGTTCGGTCGGATATGGCACAGTCGGGTAGTTCCAGTGCATTGCCTATTCGCGAATGAGTTTGAAGTTTTGGACAATGATCGCCTAAGTGCAAAATAGAAAAAACGAAAGTGAAAAGTACAGTTGTCATATTTTGTCTCACTGTTGGTACGTGCAAATGATCAGTGATGAGCTTCACAGGGACAGTTTCCTTCTATAGTTTGACTGGGATTCCTCATGATAATGATCGTGTCTTATGGACTTGTGCTTACCTATCAGGTTTTCAAGGGATTTTAAAGTCCAAAGGTCATTGAATAGACCATAATGAGCTATTAGTGAAACCTGAAAGAATTTGCCAAACGCTTCATTCGAATTATTCATTTGTTGAGGTTGTGTTTTTTTTTTTGTAATTAATTGGATTTCCATGCAACAGTTCAGCATTTCTTGGACTACTGCTACTACAAAGACGTATTAAAGGAGAAAAATGAGCTATAGGCCTTTCCACATTGTAATATTTCTACTAAACACGCAGCTGGGTTCAGCCAGGATTCTTCCCATAGCTTCATGTATTGAATTGAAACCTTCATGATTGAAACCTTACCCCCAGCAGTGTGCCGAACTGCTAGAAGGTAATTTGTTGCTCTCTTGCTTGATTAATTCCGTCAAAAAAAAAAGAACAAAAAAATTTCCCTTGACTAATGATATTGTCGGCAAGCTGTTTAAGCAACTGGAGACGGCACCTAGAGTATTCTGTACAAGTGTGGAATCCCTAACTTTTCAAAATACAAGCAGGTAGTGAAAGCTTTTCAGCGTAGGGCACCTAGATTGATTCACTGGTCTGAAAAAAATTCCTACGAGAAAAGATTAAGGCGTCTCGGTCTAATTAACATGGAGCTGAGGCGACTGAGTGACCGTCCATTTGTCGAAATTGGTCCATGGACTCGATGCCTGTCCTTCCACTACTTCTTTAGAAATTTTCCAGATGCTACTTGCAAATAGAGGCCACCTGTCTCAGCTTTTGCAAGCGCGCAGATGGACATTGGAAACATTTTCTTCTAAGCAGAGAGTGATCGATGATGATATTGGCTTCCGATAATGTTGTTTGCTCTAAAAATGTGAATGCATTCAAGACCCGTCTTGATTTATTTTTCGGAATCACGGGCGAATTATTTATTCAGTTTTGGTTCATTTTTCTTTCCTGTATGGGGGGAAATCGTGAAGTTTTGTGGTGGTGGAAGTGTATTTTTGTCAGAATCCCCCAGGCTAGGTTGATTTCGATGATACTTTGGCAGTATTAGCAGGAACAAGCAGTATCTATGGGTGTTCAGGTGTACTTGGACTGTGCCAGTGGTCATCAAAGGGCTAATAACTATTACCTTATTCATATTCTCAGTAAGCGCACCTGCTTCTTTACCTAGTTCCTGACTTTTTGTCCTCCATGGCGGCGCAAGCGGGGGGGGACGGGGACGCTTCCCCCCAAATTCAGAGTGGGGGGGTTCGTCCCCCTCTAAAATTTGGACCTCACGAAATTTGAAAATTACAACCAACATCGATAAACAATACTTCATTATCGATCGCGGAACTGATTGAATATAGAATGGATTATAACGCCTAATATGTGAAACTATATCCTTTCAAGTTCACCAATGTTGCCGTATCCGAACCCTTTGCCGCCTGGTCGCGATATTGACAGCTTGTAGCGAAATCTTTAATCGAATGGGATATTTACCTCCGCATGGCGAATGTGAAAAAACTAAACCCAAGAAGGAAATCCGATCACTTTTTGTCGGAATAAATACAAGTGATGGCCGACTGACTGTAATGCTTGTCTCTTGTCTTGGAATGCTGGTCGCTAGCTACTTGATTATTCAAGATGGACAAGAATCACCGCTGTATCACGGTACAAGGCTACAATACTCGGCCACAAAAGTGTGACATTTGAAAATAGTGGTTCCTTAGATTTCAAGAGTCCTGACTTCCGCAGAATGTCTGCAACCTCCTAGAGTCGTTCCATATAATGATACTTTGGTTTTAGTAGCCTCCTGACTCTTTATACTTCGATGAGTACACTGCCAAATTTTGGGTCTTTCAAATGTCTGTATTTTTTTGCAAGAAATTTTCGATCCTAACCCGGATCTTTCTTCTCTTGCGATGAAGCCAGCTGAAGAAGTTCCGGGTAGGATCGAAAATGTTGCAGACATGACCCCAGTTTTATAACTGGGTACATATGCCGCAACGCTCAGGAAGTGGCGTTTTCCTCCGGCCGTCTGGGAGGTTTGTAAAACCCAAAATTTTCTTTCCCCTTCCCGCGCCAACCAATGGTGGCGCTCCGCTCAGTAGTAACACACCTCAATTCATCATCGAAGTTTGGTCTGCTCCCCCTACATTTTGTAGGCTTTCCCCGCACTGTTTGTCCTGATAGAAGCACTGTCAGAGTCGGGCAAAAGGCCCCAAACAAAGTTGTGTCAAAATGTTGGTCGTCCTTGAATGATCAGACAACCAATCCGATTTGTATTGAATGGGGGGTTTTTTTATGTACTGGCATAGCAACCCTTCTCTTCGTCCATTTTGTTGCACAATGTGCCTGAGACATATGCATACACTAGTAAGTCCTCTAGAAGCCATGCACACAGTAAGGGCATATCTCTTTCTCTCAGTGTGAAATTTAAGCCAAGTTGTTATATTCTTTCACAGACTGTTTCCCCGCCCTTTCAAAAAAGGCTACTACAGTAAACAGTGTAACTGTAAGCTGTCGGAATTCAGACGGCCCACAGTCTTGATCTGATCACGAAACTGGGCAAGTGCTGCAGAGGAAACCACAACCCAAACCAGTCAATGAGTTTATAGGAGTTGGCAGCTATGTCTCTGCGAAATGAATACGGCTAATGTTATATAGAATGGACTTGCGCTGTTGCCGACTGATATTCGAGAAACATTTCCAGTGCTGTTAGGTAACCCCAGAAATGTTCCGCATATCGAAAGGAATCCACAATGGAATGATTTCAACAATCTCAGTGTTGGTTCTGCATATGTCTTTGAGCACTAGAGAGTGGAAAGTCTGGAAATTCTTGGTGGTCAGCGTAGTGATCTGATGGAGTTGCAGATCTAATCGGGCTAGCTGTAATGTGGTCTGAAAGAGGTATCGCATCGTAGTCACCACCTGATGGGTCAGAAGTTGATGACTATCAGGAGAACAATAGGATCACAAGGGGGCTGAAATAATGAGAGAAAATTATACATCAACGATAGAAAATCATTGCACTTTTTGTTATCCCTCTGAAAATTAGTATACTTTTCCAACCAAGTATTTCAAAAATATAGTGTAAACAATGGCACGAGAGAAATTCTTGAATAAGTTTGTATATATTTGTGTTAAACAGTCGATTGGAGTCGAACGTGAATGCCTAGTTATATTAGGGACTACGACTCGATGCTCCTATCCGTTCAAATCGACGTCAAAAAATAGCTGAGTAGTGTAGCCAGATGAGACAGACCAATCGATATCACGCCCAGCCACAAGACAGTGTTTCTGGAGGGGGAGGGGGGGGTGGAAACTTGCTATCACTTTTCTCATTAAGTATTTCAAAATATTGAGAACGTGTGAAACTATAACCGAGGGCAATCCTGAATGAAGTTATAATTTTGGTGTTAACCGTCGAATATGGCATGCCTATACAGTTGGACTGCAATTGATGCCCCAAATTCTCTCAGATCGAGTTCACTTACTCGCAAGGCATACATCGTGTGACCTTTTGGGAATAGTTGCGATTGATGAGAGGGATATATTCCCAAACATAAACGTTCATGTCATCCAAGGTCATCAAAAGGGCAATTAGGGGTCAAAAACGTCTGCCAAAGTTGGTAAGGTGTTGCAATTGTGATCAATCGGGGACCCCGTCGTGTTGACCTTCGACTCAATTTGACCAAATCAATTTTTCGTGGCCATTTTAGGATCTCACAGGTACCTTTCTGATCGAACTGGACCATAACTTGACCCCATGTGACCTTTGTGTGCGAAGAAATCGGAGGTCAAAGTTCTTCATTTGTAATTTTAGTGCAGTTAGGATGTTCATAGTGATTGGGTCATGGTGTTATTTAGACATCAGTGGGTCAAAACACCTCTGATGATGAGTCAAGTCAAATCTCGAATAGATGTGCCATTGTTACAGTTACAGGGCAAAGAAAATTAAAACTGCTGTCAATTTTTGGATATTTGTTACGAGCTTCGTGTGTGGATAGACGAACAACTCCGCTTCAAACCGTGCACTCGGGTTCCCAATTACAGGGATCACGAGGTTGATTTTGATACCTTTCGCCATAGCATCGTCATTATAGCTCTGGGAGACTTAATGCTTGTAGGACTGCGTGCATCTCATCGAGAGTAACTTTTCCATAAAAATAAAAACTCATGCAATCAAAGGTCCTTCAGGTCACTTTATGGATGAAAAACTAATATTTCTGGAACAACTTACAGTGGCATTTGCTTTGCAAATGTGACATTTCCCAGAATTGGGTGTACGTCCTGGTTGGAGAACATTTTTCATTGTTTCATAAAAACCCTAATGTCATCAAAGGTCATCACCGGTCACTCCTGGCATATAACTACCTGTTTACCTGCAACAACCTTTCAGTGATCCTGTCCTGAATTGGTTTATATTTCAGGACAAGGTGTATCCCATCTAGGGTTACATTTTTCTTAAGAACTGTAATGTCATCAAAGGTCATTCGAGGTCACTATGGGCATAACTGCCAATATTATGTGTTCCTATCCATGACAGGGTGTATTCATCTAGGTAACATTCTTCATAAACAATGTCATGTCACCCAGTCATCAAGTCAATTAGCGGGGTAAAAAAAAATGGCCCATACCTGGTAAACTATATGTGTCGAAGGTTGGAAAGCGCGCCATTGTGATCCACTTCTTGACCCTTCATCTTTGTGACCTTTGACTTCAACGCGACCTTAACCATTTAATGTGCTGAATCGGATTTTGGGATATATAGAAAGGGTGCCAAAATTTTTGAACCCCAAATTGGAGGAACAGGTTATTTTTAACATTTTAACACTCCTCCACACTGTGCCCACCTTAATGTTGATCCCAACCACATAAACGGGCGATTTCGTCTATTTTCCGGCGAATTTGGTGCTTGGAGATATCGAAGAGGGGTCCAAATTTAGAAGTTTAAAAATGAAACAGCTTGAAGTATACACTTGTTTTAAAACATTCCAAAGCAGCATTTCACTGTGAGTAGTTATAAAAATTTGGAACTGATCTGCTCTTTTCATTCCTGTGATTTAAAAATCTGTGACAAAAACCCGGACGAGAATGTGGTGCTAATGGAGCTTATCACGTAATACTGTCGTGCTGTAAAGTGGAGCTCCGTTCCAATTGGTTTTACTACTCTTTTCAACATAGGGGCCTAGCCTATCCTAGCCTACATGTATGTAGCCCTAGCTTCGCTGTCGTAATATTACAGTTCTCCTGACGTTATTCCACTTAGATTTCTTTCTTACTTCGCCACTAATGTTTACGTCATTGATCAGTATCTTCTCAGCTGGAATTCAGGATCAGTGGCTGGAAAACTGACGTCCAATGACTGGCTTTGAATGCAGATCATCCGTGCACAGCGCCAGCCGGGTTTAGAAAAAAAAAACAATAGCATAGCTGGGACCGGTGGCCTTATTTCTTTTTCGTAGGATGGTCGAGTGGTGAAGATCTTTCAAAATCGTTTTGAAATCAAGGCTTAGGGTTTCATTATATAGGTCATGATCAATATTCAGGGTGAATCATTTTCGTTCCTCCAGAATCCATCTCCAGAATGTGAAATCTGTCAACAAATGGTCCATTTGAAGATATATGCAAGATGTACATCATGCACATCGATCACTGGGTGAAATGGTGGTGCCTGTCGTTTGCTGCATCCATCGGAAAAAAAAAAAAAATCGCGATCGGTTGACTAGGAGCAATGGACTATTTATTACAATGTACAGGTGTCAATCAAGTGCATTGGTGGAATCATAGAAATAATCACGGAGAACGCTGACTGCTGCTTGTTGACATGTTGCTTAACACTGCTACAACAACTGACTGCTCGTAATGCCGGAATTACGTTATTTTCGGATCTAAAATTCAGCCATATTTTGTTCAAACTCCCTTTTCCTTTTTGTGGAAAAATATGACTTTTCCAGCTATATTGCCGGTGTAGTATTTCACAGCATATTCAGAGCTATAATCCATTTATCTTACAGAACAGTTGGCGCCGTGTTTTTTTTCATGTGCTTCGGCGAATGAAGTATTCACATGTTGTTCAATTTGCTGCAGTTTCGCATATCACCTCTGCATACATGGAATACTAACCTAATGCTTTCGGGATCGCTGTTCAATATGATTTATTTCAATTTTGGGAGGTGGTATGACGCCCGTCAAGAGATAATAGTACGATGTGGACTCGGTGGACTTTGATTGAGTAACAGCTATTTAAGTTTTCACTAGATTTTCACATTCATTGGAGCAACGTGTAAAATTATACCAAGATTCATACAAATGATTATCTTCCTGCGTTTTCAAGTGAGCCCCCCCTCACTCATCATATGGAGCCTACCACGGTGGCAGCCATCAATGTTTAGTCAACGCACCCAACATTACATTTTTAAAACCCACAGTGCGACTGTGACAGTTTGGCATTTTGGAAATTCTGAAACCAGGTGTGTCTTGCAAGGTTGTTCAAGGACTGTTCCAGACGCTGTTACAGAAGTTTACAGTACTATTATTGTTAAATATATGGCAAGAATTCACACTACTACACATCTTCGCTTCTTGTTGTGTTTTTCTTCGGTGAGCTAAGTAGCTAAGATGGGTAATATGTTTCACATGGTCATTTATCATATTCTCTTCAAATGGGAGAGGACTAGCAAGCCTAACACTCCAGTTTTGAGCTTTTTCATATTAATATTGCCTTGTTGTATTTCATTTCATTTCACTATACTTGGAGGAATTTATAAGGTCATAGAGAATTTCCCGACAAACCCCCCGCCCCTACACACTGCCCACATTCCAAACACGCTGATTGCCTGCAAATTAAGATTCCACAACACCAATTTAACTCTTCTTCTTCCAGTTTTGCATATGTCCCCATGAAACTCTGATCAACCATTCGTTCCCGTCCGTCTTTGTTTCTCCTTCCATGAGCACTATCCACCCCAATTTTTTTTTCACCCCTGAACTTCACCTAGCCAAACCTTGCTCCTCCTCTCATGTTTTCTCCACCCCCTCATCTCTGAATTCCCTATCCCCCTGAAATAACAAAAACTTCACTATTCCCACCTCCCCCAACGTTTGTCCAACAATCTTCCACCCTCCTCCTTCCTGCATCTTTTCCGCGAATGAAATCTTCCTCTCATCATTTTTGTACCCACCCCCCCCGGACACTTCACCATTAGGTCCCTGGATTCACCATCACTTTGTCTTCCGAAGTTTACCTTCCTCCCCTTGCTTAAGCAATCATTCAGAAAGTCATTACTATCATCAATCTGCTTGTTTTGTCTCGCCCGAACACAGTTCAAAAGAGACTTAGCGTCACTTTGTCATGTATGGGTGTGTGTTTGAATTGTGTGTGTGTGTGTGTCCCCACTTCTCGTAGCATGATTTCTCCGAAACGGTAAGACCGATTTTAGTGAAAATTTCGGTGATTAGCCGATTTTATGTGATTTACTGTTTAGGCTCGTTAGCAGGATGATGGATGAACTGTAGGTGGCTCTGGTGACTTGGTTAGGAACATAGATTGCAGGGATATAAGGTAGAGAACTGTGAATTAGATTTTCACGTAAAATATTGCAATAGACCACGTCACAAACTCCTAATTTGCATAATTTATACAAAAAATTGAAAGTTTGCGGATTTCCACAGGGACTTGGTGGAATATTGTTCGACCTTCAGTCCACAATCTTTTTAACACAAGATTTGTGGTCAATGGAGGTCCTTCAAGGTATCCGGGAATCATAAGTTATGCGAAATCTTAAAGTTGCTCGGCTTTCCATGAAACCTGGTCACTTGAGGTCCACATTTTTTTGTGTGCCGGATTTTCATGATGAAACTTGGGTAAAATGGCTTTTACCATCACAACGCCAACAGTTTTAACATAGATGGAGGTCACTGGAGTCATCGGGTTGTGTTATTTGCATGGAGTATTCCAAATTACCAAATTTGTTCGATTTTCATGAAGCTTGATGGTATGGTCTACCATTAGTCCCAAAACCAAAATGTTAACATGACTCAAGTCAAAAAGTGAGAAGAGTGAGAAAAGGCGGTCAATGAAGTTGATTGGTTGTGCCTAATTGCATATTTAGTCACATTAGTCATATTTTCCAAAAAACTTATGTCATAGGGGACATAGTCAAGGTCCGGCCTTACGGATATGAAATTGGTCACTGCTTGGTAGCTGTTTCTGTTTAAATTTGAATACTGCAATCTTAAAGCAACAATATGGAGACTTGTAAGTGTTGCATGGTGAATTATAGAGAAACCACTGATCGTCGCAACTAGGCGAGACCCCTGGGGGAGATTCGCATTGTCTTTCTTCTTTCTTCTAAAACAAAAATTGGATTATTACACAGAGTGTTAGTATGAAAAGGTTTGAGATTTTAAACATTTGCTGGAATAAAAAAATTTAATTGATGTTTTAATGTATAAATTGTTGTTAGAGAACACGGAACAGACCACCCAATGTTTATTTGTTACCGATTTGTTACCATTCTAACAGGAGCGCACTGCAGAGTGCAAAAACCACTTTGGCATAGGCGTTTATTGTAGAAACATTGATTCGCGGGGAATAGAACATGTATAAAAGGTACACAAATGCCAAAACAAGCCATCTATCGATACAAACCAGGAGCATTATATTAAATGGAGGAGGAATCAGAGCGCGTATTGTGTGCCCTGGTCCAAAATTTCAGTCAGAGAACACAAAATAGATGTGAGGAGGCGCCGTTATGGTGTGTAACATTGTTAAACACCATTAGTTTGTTACTCCTCTATCCGCGAATTTTCTTCGACCAGAGACCCCCGAAAATACCGTCGGGTGCTCCATAGTGAAGAGGTGTATTATAGGGCAAGATTCGCAACATCTTCAGTGAGTGTTACCCTGTTCAGAAGAAAACGCGGGGAAAACAGCGATCTAATTACGGAAGCACAGAAACCAAATGAGTAATCGGCGAAGATGAATCGTATTGCGTGTGGCAGAAGCACCCATCTAGGCCGTAAGGTATGACACGGAGTGAACTAGAGCTAAAATGTGAGGCTCGAATCAAAGGAGGAAGCTGTCTACGAACCTATTCTAATCTACGACGAAATGCGAATCTCGTCGCCTGAATGCCCGTCACTATAACATCACTGTCAAGTGAGGGCGCGTTGAATAGCAACGAGGCTCCACACTGGACTTTGTTTGTAGGGAGCAGCTTCAGTACAGCATGGTCCGGGGCTGATACAAACAACTCAGAAATAACACCTCGGTTAAATGTAAATAGGGTTCATTTCGGATGATCGTGATGGCAAAAGCATTGGTTCAGACAATCAGTTTATTTCCATTTGAATCTTTTTTAAAGCACGGAAATCACGAAGTTGGCCAAACGCTGAGGCACTTTTATTAGAGCATGAGCTTCTATTGGAATATGAATACCGTATGCCTAATCATGTTCACAGAGTGCCTTAATGTAAAGCCCGTTCCATGCACGCGGGCTGGGCGGGCGGGCGTCTAAAATCGCTCATCGGTTATTCATGGAGCCGTTCCCATGCCCCAACGGGCGGACGGTGCCGGCGGGGCGGCGGGTGGGCGGGGCGGGCGCGTTTTCTCGAAACGGTCTGTAGCGATTTTTTTCCGCGTGTCCGCGTAGTATTTCGCAAATCAATTCCGGGGATTTCCCATGCAAGTCTTACAGGCCTGAAGCCGGATATGGAGGTGAGTAGAGGACAGTTCGTTTAGGTTCTTCAATAATGTTCCAAACAATTACATCAGAACGTTTTCTTCAACACTATAGGATGAGATTTTTATACAGGGTGTCTATATTCAACGGCCAGACACCTATTGAAACACACATATACATGCTTTTTTTTTTAAAACTGATGATATGTCAAGATTTGCTATTAATTAAATCTCCAATAACCTGTCATTGTGAAGTTTTAATATTGGGCCGTAATCGTTGACATCTAAAACAATGGTTTTCAGAAAAAACACCGGTGTTTAGGTATAGTATGCGTCCGGCGTTGTTTGACAAAGACAACAACGACAACCGACATACAACGACGACAACAACAACAACGACGACAACAACAACGACAACGACAACAACAACGACAACAAACAACCAACGACGACCACAACAACGCAAACGACAACAACGACCAACACCAACAACACCGACGACACAACGACATCAACAAAAACGACAACGACCACAACAACAACAATAAAATCCATTAATAACAAATACTAATAATAAACAATATTAATACTAGTAGGCTACACCTCTGTTCTTATTAGCGCATATACACACTAAAGTGAAAAGAGTGGCGTGACTCGAGAAAACGCCGCCCGCCCGCCCGCGTGCATGGAAACGCGGCTAAGTGACAGTTTCATCATTTTACTTTTTATAAAAGATACATTCATACTTTCTTGCGTTATTATTTTGTTTATCATTCCACTGATCCAGTCATGTAGAAATAAAGTAGCATTTACACAGAGGCATCTGGGCCAGCATTAGATGTTTCTTGATGATTCCCATTCCTGTCGTATTTTTAGGACCAGGCCCGCTGTATGATCGAGCTATGTGAGCCACCTGTCATTCCTTCTGTCTGTTCGTCCGACAGATTAACCCGTCTGGAAAACTTTTGCCTTTTTGGCTTTCAATGATTCTTTTTTCTTTGACAGATATTGACCGCACTGGGACATTTGCTCAATGAGAATTTTGGGGCATATTCGGAAGGTCGAAGATCATTATTGAAGCCATGTGGAAAACTTAAAAATCTTTCCACAGATTAGGTTCGTTTCCACGACCTTATCAGTGTTATTCTTTTTTTTTTTTTTTTTTTTGTTTTGGGTACCTAGGGTCAAGGTCATTATGCTATTATGTAAAATAATTATGTAAAATGATCTCCTCCTACGATAAGGTTGGATTACTACCTGTTATGTGGAACTAGTGAATGCTTACCGGGTTGCAAGGTTACAGGTCATCAAAGTGGGGATATTAACCATAAATGTACAAACTGCAGTCCGCTAAAATTTTTCTTTACCGATTTAGGAGGTTGGATTCCCATGATCTCAGGCTAGTGGTCCCTACGAAGTGGTCAGAGATTTAAGGTCAAAGGTCATCCAAGGGGCATATTGAGCTATTAGTGAAGATCTGGCAAAATGCTTCTCTTCGTACATTATGTTGTATTACCATCTTATACTCTGACAGTGTTGCATTGAGTGTTATTCGAGATTTAATTATAATGTAAAAAACCGTGAAATTCGTCTACAGATTAGGCTTGGTCACTAGGATAATTGGTCAGGGTTATCATACGCCGCTTAGTCTTTCATAAATGTTGACCGGGGCCGCATGGGATTTGATAGTTGGCTCAATAACTGTGATCCTTACCAAGTCATGAAAGGGGCTATCGGTGAGGACATGAATGAGCCATCGTGAAAATATTGCAATGGCATTCCCTCCGCGGAGCATTACATTTCTCGAGAAAATCTGAGAAAGTCAACGTAAAAAAAAAAAGAGAAAATCAAACATCTCTCCATCCTCCTCCCCCATCTGCCTCTGGATTTTGGAGAGGTGGCATAATAAAATAGTTTCAAAGTTTGGGTGTCCTGTCATTAATAAGATATCTGTTGTTATAATAGACTTTTTTTCCACGTCGAGGACTGCGCAAAGCGCTTTAAGATATTACCTCCCGATCCTGCTAATCAGTGACCATGGGTGAATAGAGCACGCACATCTTGCTTGTTCGCTCCCCGACACAGCCATTCCAGTAAGGTACGGGCCCTTCAAGTCGGTCCCCTGGGGACGTCCCAATATCCCATAGGGCTGCCCCATACGGCGCTCACTACTCCTTCAACAAGTCACCTCGCCAGTACCCCACTTTAACACGTGGGGGACGTGAAACATTTCAGGAGACATACTTGTCCAACAGCACTGCGGAACAGACCCCGGCTCCCAATGGACGCCGAACTCCAATCAATGATGTCGCAGTCGGAGGAGCTCTACCTAACGACTGAGCTAATCCGCCACCCATCATTTTCGGATATAGAGAAATTCCCCTCACGACCTTGAGAAAGCCATCAGCCCCCCCCCCCCCCCCCAATCCACACACACACACACACCCACGGTCTCCATGTTTTGACGTGTCAAGGAAAATCACACGCTTCTAGGGGTGATATCCAGGGCTACATACAGCATAAAATAGTAAGCAAAATAATGGGCATTGGTTCTATGGGATGACCTGCCGTAAAGTGCGCGATGGTGTTTTACTCTAGTTGCCCGCAGCTTGACGAGCCATAGATTTGACGAACGTTCCTGCCCCTGCCCCGTCGCTTAGACCCATCGTGTTCCCTTACGTTTTTGTCTCGCCTGCAAAAGTTCGAAGAGCGATCACTCTTTGGCATACATGTGTGTATCTCATGTTTTCTCGTTGGCATGATTCTTTTCAGATACGGTAAGAATATTTTTGATAAAAATTTGTATGTACCGTATCGGGTTTGGTAAACACGATCCGATTAGTTTTGGGCCCGATCTCGGGTTATTAACATATTTTATTATTTGTTTGTTTGACTTGTTAGTCAAGATGAGCGGGCGGTTCAGCAATGCGTACAGGATCGAAGGTACTGGAACTGATTAATATTTTGTAAAAAATATAAAGAGAATGTCATGTCTTCCCCTGTCAGATATTTAGCCTAACAATCACCAGTCGTTTTTGGGTTCGCCTAACTGGAGGTTTGTGTAATAGAATCAGCAGAAGGTAATCCATACACCGTATTCTACGAACTAAACTGCGTGTTCAAAGACAACCTGCTAACCCACGTCTCACGGCTTATTGTTGTTATTCCTCGCTGATGGCAAAGGGGCTCTCTGTCCACAGTGGTGTCGTATGTGTTAGTTTCGTGTGCAATGTGTAACACTATGTCCACCGCTTGTCAACACATATCTGACACGCAAGTATGTACCAAGTTACTTGGCTATGTGGGTTGCCCCTATGCTCCGCTGGAGACTTCAATGGAGAAACTGACCAGCCAGGGTCGTAGCCCAGGTACCAGACAGGGTGGGGGGGGTGGGTTGCCGTCCCTGGGGGAGGGGTCCAAGGTGAGGTGGGATGTCCCCCTACCCTTTGGGAAATTTGGACTTTCGGAGATTGGGGCTATAGATCCAAATGTGCTATATTTGATGCTAGATTTAAACGAAATATAGATCCAGGATTCCTACTTTTTGGGTAAAGTTCAAGTAATTGTTCATCTTAATTGAATCTTCCTGCGATTTTTCATTTTTTTTTTTTTTTTTTTTGCGTGAAATCCACCTGGTGCAGGGGGTTGCATTCGCACGGCACAGCAACTCTCCACACTCCTCCCCCCAGCCACGCACCATGTCGCTGCGGTACTGCAAAGAAAATGGTCACATGTCTGCGACGCGAATACCGAACCGGGAATTAGAAGCAAAAGTGATTGGGTATCCACAACCAGTGTACAATCGTGTGTTTTGAGTCGGAACGCCTTCTCATGGTGCAGGGGGAAGGGGAGGTTCGTCCCCAATCCACACCCGGCGATCAGTGATAAATATTGGGGGGCCATATGAGGGTAGTACCATTTAAGCGAAGCGCCACCAGCGTAGCGTCGAGCGTAAGACGAAAATTTTCCGTTTCCCAATCCTCCAGCTTGCAGGAAACGGCACTTCCCGGACCGTATGGGTGACAGCAACATCCATAAAATTGCTGTAAATTCCCGAAATTTCAATTTCAAGAACGTCCTTGGAGAAATGATCAATGTTTTATTATTCTCAAGTTCGGGTCACCATCCATTAAACGACGAGTAGCATACCAGAAAACTTTTCGTTTTACAGACCCCCCCCCCCCCCTCCAGATTTGCAAGAACGGGGCCGGCGCACTTCCCAGGCCGTCATTGGCAGTAACAATATCACTGAAATTGACCATAATTTTTCGAAGAGAACTTCTACCACACCCCTATTTTGACAGAATTTCCTCTGCCCATAGATGGCATCCCCAATTGGGGTTAGAGTTGCTCGCATCTTGAAAACATTTGTTCGAACACACTGTCGTTTCACAATGCTCATTTCCTGCCGGGCAATCACGTAAACCTCCATCTGAGGTCACGCCGGATCGCAGCCCTTTTACTTTTTTGCTGCATATAATAGCTTTCATCCTTATCAAGAAGCAGCACATTAGGCTTGCAAAGCCATCTTGTTATACAATAAGTATTAAAGTCGACTAAACCTTCGAGCTATGTTGGTGCCATTGTTTAGGAAAGTGGCAGTTGCGATTCAAGCATTGGTGGGGGGAAACATGAATCGTGTCCCAAACCAAATTCTTCTTGTTGGGCAATTTCCACATGTTCGCCGCTGACCTTGTGGGATGACACGTATGAGAGCTGCCAGAACCTGACTAATTAGTGTGCATTGGGCCTCTGTATTATACATGTAACGGAAAGGAACTACAGCCGCGGCAGCGCGAATTTTTTTTTTTTTCATTTGTTGCCTCCACAACATCACTTTGAGCCATCCGATTATCAATATGTGTTAGGCCTTTGTGTTATGCCCTAATGTAACCTTTGGTCTTAGGATTTTTTTCTCGCCTCCCAAAATATTGGGGGGGGGGGTGGGGTTTTTGATATCATGTCCCCTCGTCCCCCCCCCCCCCCACCCCCACGTGATTGCCGGCCATGCCCCTCCCCCAAGCCTATGCGCCTAGGTCTCTAATGCTCGCTGCCTATTTAAATTGTCGAAAGGACTAAATTTATCCTATATATTAAAATCAGGAAAGAAGGTTGTTTTGAAGCCAGTGTTAAAGATATCAGTCAGTCGTCTCGATCATCAGGCACATAATCTGTGACGTCACTCGCATCCTCCTTTCCTATTATTCCAACGTGTGTATAATCATTCCTATCTGACATCAGACGAAGGAAAACATTCACCAAATGCAAAAATCGAGAACATTCGAATCGAAACTGTTGGGCATTAACGTGGTAGTGACGTCTCGGATTCTGTGCCCCATGATCGAGGATTGGATCATTTTCAATAAAACGTAGGCGTACTTATTGCAATTGTTTCTTCCAAGTTTATTCCACTCATATGCTCAACAATTAGGCCTGGTTCGGTGGGCTCAAGAAAGACAAGACTCGATTGTGTCTTTGCACAGTACAGTTTGAGAATCTCGTCATTGTCCGTGGTGTCCTGTTCGACGGAGAAGAAACACGAGATTAAATCGTGTTTGTTCCATGTGGAGCGGAGCTTAGACTTGATGATTCCATCTTTGAAAATGATCTCTCTGCTGAAGCGGAACTGGCATGAAGCAAACCCCACCATTACACTAGAGAGAAATTTGTAGACCAATGGTCACGGTCCTGAAGTCTGAGGTGTTTCAGCAGCACTGGTAAGGAAGTTTTTGCGTGCCGTATGCCTTCATCTGACATACATTTCATTCTGTCTTCAGCGGGTGGTACATCTAATTGTGTGTATGCTGGTTTCACTTTATGTAAGATTGTTACAATTATTGGTTTATGATCCAGTAATCCACTCCAACCGTCCGTACTTACTACGTACGTACTTCATACTGTCTGTTTTTTTTTAATTTTTCGAGCGGGAATGAACGGGGGGGGGGGCATGGCCCCTTGTGCCCCCCCCCCCCCCCGTCTACGCCTATGTGACCAACGTTTCCGTAAGAGAGCCAGGCGGTCAGGATAGGGTTGGCAGCCAATTATGTGGAAGGGCATTCCAACCTCGTATCCTCCTGGGCACGGGCGAATACTTGTAGCAGTCTTTATCCACGGAGATGATTGCATACGAGTTCAGATGGTTGTGCCGTGATGACGCCGGACGCTCTCAAGTACTCTCCAATGGGTAACGACATGCGTCAAAGAATTGCCTGTTTGGATACACATGAACGCCTGGTTTTCCCTCTTCTCCTCCTGATGACAAGAGGGTAAAAGAACCGAGAATGCTGACCATCTGCGTAGCGCATCAAGGCGTTTTAGAAATATTTACGCATGAATCGCGCAGCCTTTTTTTTGGACAGTCTCGGCTGATCAACATTCTTACGGTAAGGATCCCAGACGGTAGAAGCGTATTCAAATAAGGGCCTGACATGAGACCTGTAGGCCTCAAGTTTGCAGTCTGATTACAAGAATGTTAATTCTCTTATGAAGCCTAATGTTCTATGGGCTTTCCCACAATTTCCCACAATTTGAGATGTTGGAGATGGTGATTCTTAAATATGGATGATGATCTGTGACTGATAGAGTATTACTACCTGATGTGATACGAGGACAGTTTGCGTGACCTAGCATGAGTCAATTTCATAACGAAACACTTATCGGTTGTAAACCTCATTTGCCACTTGTCTGCCCAGTCATTTCGCGTGTACAAATAATTCTGGAACAAATCTGAGTCCTCCTTGCGAACTTCCCGGTTCATGATACAATCATCGGCAAACAGGCGGACAGAGGAATCGATGTTGTTTGGAGATTCATGATATTCGAGTAGAAAAATGATAGGTGCCCAAAACTACTGGGGAACACTTTGACGGTACTCTTTGACCTCGACTTTCCCTCTACTAACTCCCACCCTTTGAGATCGAAGCTGAAGGAAGTTTGATATCCAGGTCGAGACTGAGTCCTTTATGTTATGCCATATCTAAGTTTGGAACATGAGCCGATTATGGGGAACCACATCAAATGCCTTGGAAATTTCCAGATTATCATATCACTTGGGATTTTTAATTCCTTGCTGCCGAAAGCAAAAGGAATATATGCAGTCATGCATGTTTGTATGTGGTTGGGTGGTGTGTGCCTGTGGCACTTTCTTGTTAACCCGATAAGTGGAAGACTCGAGTCCGATTGATTCATATTGGTGGGTGGATTACCCATGATGCGTAGATGACTCTTTTTTATGTGCTGATCTCGTTAATAGTCATGAGTGGGTGGGCGGGGCTTAGGGGAAATTTCCAAAAATGTAAATACCTCCACAACTGTACGTGTGATTTTGCTCAAACTAGCTTCAGTGTAATTGGCAATGAGAATCAGGTTTATATGTGAGGGTACACTTTGAATGCAGTTCACTAATATTCGTGGGGGCGGAGCGTAATTTGTGTGTGCTTGGCCATGCTTCCTTGTAAACACGATAGTTGGGAAGAAAACGCAAGGTCCGATGGAATTCCATACTTGGTTGGTAGTCACCCATGGTCCTGTAGAGGTTCCCTATTGTTTCTGGTGCGATCTCAATAATAATTCATGAGTGGGCGGAGTTTAGAAAAAATGGCGATATGAACTTCAAATGTCAATCCACACCGTAGGACGATTTTGCTCAAACTTGGTTTAGTGTGATGGGCAAGAGGTAGGATTATGTGTTGGGTAACCCTTCCATGTAGCTCATTAGTATACATAGGGGCGGAGCCTAAATTAGGATTTCGCCTAATTTTGCTTGTAACCCACGATAACTGGAAGACGCAAGTCCGATTGGCCTCATACTTGGGTGGTAAAATTACCCATGCTGTTGAGATATGCCTATTGCTTTTGGTGCTGATTTCATTAATATTCATGAGTGGGCGTGGATTTAGGTCAAATTTTCAAAATGTCAAATAAATTCTCTCCAACCGTACGTGCGATTTTGCTCAAACTTGCTTCGTGTAGATTGGCATGAGATCAGGTTTTTATTTCGGTTACAATGTTATCATCTCAGTAATATCATGGGCTCGATCCCACTTCGTAATTTGTGTGTGCTTGTGTTACGTTCTTTTGGAACCGATAAGTGGAAGACGCAAGGTCCCGATTTGATTTCATACTTGGGTGGATAGATCACCCATGGTCCTGTAGATTCCCTATTGTTTCGGCCGCCGATCTTAGTAATATTCCTGAGTGCTCGGGCCCACAGCAAATTTCTTCAACAAATGTTGATATCTCCACAATCGTAAGTCAAATTTTGATACACTTGACTGGGTGGGAGACATAGTATATGTCGCGTGGTAATCATTTCATCTCTCATTGTAATTCATCTTAAAGGTGGGTCGGAACCTAATTCATCGAAATTAGCCGTGAACACGATAAGAAGAAGACGCAAGGAGGTCCGATTGATCTCATACTAAATGAGAATTGCCAATAGGTAAATAGCAGTTGATCCGTTCACTAGTATGTGTATTCCACCAAATAGTCAAGGAATCATGAGCCTTTTTGGCTCTTGTTCGTTCTAAGGACTTCCGCCAAGTCCTGAATTTTGACCAGAAGTTGGGACTCACATGAATGTCCACGACAAAAAACGCTGTTAATTGGAAAGCAACATATGACAGCCAGATGCCATGATCTGGTATGAAAACGAATAATATGCTCTATAATTAACTACAGATGGAGGTGGGGGAAGGGAACAGGACGATGAACCATATTATTCATATCGTTATTTTCAGGATCGTGAGAAGCGAAACGTCGAAAAGTTTGTCAACACGACAGAGCGAACGCAGGCATGTTCCGGCCCATGCACAGGATTACCCTATTGTTTTGGTCTTGAGAGGGCAATCCTCAAGCAGGGTGGTAGTCGAGGCCGCTGCATCCGAGGCCGTACCCCCGGCCCACGAACCCGAGGCGGAGGCCGCAGCCTCCGAGGCGGAGGCCGTCAAAAACTGGCCTCGGGCGAGGCGGCCTCGGACTCCTCCAACATTGTCTAAGGTAATGTCAGAACGAATCAAACGAACACGTAGATGTATAAAGTTCAGATAGATAGTGATTGCCCAATTATGGAGGGAATGAAATCCTATCATTTTGACGTGATATTGAAGTATTCAAGGTCGTGATTAAGAGTGCAAATCTCAGGAAGAGCTGGTATCACGAGATCTGATGAACAAAAGCACATATCGAGCTCGAAACAAGCTCGATATTTACGCGGGCTTGTTACGACCATATGTTCAATTTGACCAAAATGTAACAACGTGGTCCAAATGTAACAACTTTTTGACCAAAATGACATTTGGAAGGTGGGGCCAAATGTAACAACTTTCTTGCCCAAAATGTAACAACTCTCAACGTTGGTCCAAATGTAACAGCTTTTTGACCAAAATGTAAAAACTGAGGAAATGTTTTCAAAACACAACACGGCTATGCGGGTGTTACGCCAATCGCCCTGGAGGAGGCTGTGGGCGTCGGAATGGCGTGCAAATTGGTTGGGATGCTACTCGGAGTCGGTGCTACCCTTCGCCGCAGTTTCCCAGACCCAAAGGCGAATGCATGACGAAATAGTACAATAATGGGGTGGGGGAAGGGGAAATGGCGCCCCCCTTCAAGAAATGACACAGTCCGACGTGTATTGCCGAGTATATAGTATTATGCTGAAACATTCGAACTCCAGAGGCATGTTGCGTTCCGGAGTTATGGGCGAGGGCGTCTTGGGAGGTGCGTGTGGCGCATGGCAGCCCTTGATCAACAACGTGCAAAACATCATACTCTGAGGAATTTTGTGGCGCTGATTTCAATGGTCGTACTTTCAAATGATGTATTGTAATATGTTTTATAAACAAGTAAGAAAGCGCCCTAATTGAGTTTGGGGCGTAACTCGCTAACAGTAGCTCCGATCGGGCAAAAATGCCTGTAATCCGATTCCCCTGCCAAAGTTACAGATAATATGACACTTTCATATAATTTGAAAAACAATTTGCCCCTTCCCCCATTTTCGGAGGCGCTCTCCAATATGACGTCAAATCAAGTCCGCCCGATTACTGAATGAATGAAATTCACTTATATGTAGAGTTGAAAATTCTCCATTTTGTGTATTTTGGAGGAATTTACTCACTGCTTACAATTTGCGCATCTTGATGGCGTAGGACCCATTTGTCTCAACTTCTGGAGAGGGTGAGGCAAAACTTTCTAACCCCATACCTTGAGATAGACAGTTACGGAGAAGAGGTGAGTTGCCCCAATGAAATCAGGCGTCAAATTCTGCGCCGAATACATGCGATTTTCAGCAAAATCCGGGCCTATTAAAAAAAAAAATACGCGAACAGAGGGCGCCCTCTAAAATGGCGGATAATGGGCAAAAAATTCCGGACTATTTGTTTTTTTATGAAAGTGACATATAATAGGTAAATTGTTACGGGGAATCGATTCCAGGCAATTTCAGCCCGATCGGGGCTACCGTAACGAGCTACGCCCCCAGAAGTACAACTTGAGGCCCACTTCTACTCAACATAAGCCCAATACACTATATAACAACGCGGGTCTCAAATTCGTATCAGCATAAATTTCACTCAGACTGATATAGTTTGAGCCTAATTATCGTTCAGAAAAGCGGATTTCCCCACCCCAACCCCTATACCTTAGAGGTTACTCGCACGGGGCTGAGTACATATTGCGCGAAAGGCGTGAAAAACGCGACAAATAGGGGGTCCCCAACTAAATCATAATGTCCCAGCACGATAAATTCAATGAAATTAATTTCATTCAGTGTATTCTGTACCCTTTCAGAGGCTATAAACGTTCCCAGCCCTACCGTTAATAGTGAAAATGGTACGTTCTACGCCGAAAATAAACATGGTATAGGCATGTATTCAGTATTTTTTTTTAGTTAGCCTCTTTCCTCTGGGAGCTACTTAGGCTGAAAAGTCGTGTAGTACTATTCGAGTTCTATCTAGTGCTTTATAAATTGTGGGTACAGATTTTGTGGGTACCGTAATTTACGATTGACCGAAAAAGCGTATTATCATTACATTAAGGAACAAAACGACTCTTGGGCGCGCACCTGGTGAAGGAAGTTTGGTAAGGTTCCCAACCCAAGTCCGTCCAATGACTAGGTTTCAGTTCGGGGAAATGTTATTTCCCCCCCTGGCCCCCATCTATAATTTTTTCAAATGGGCATTACCAGAGAAAACGGAAAAATAATGTCGTCAATAGTCCAAGAGTACCTATTTAAGCCTCGTTGAAATACAAAAGCTACATGAATTAATCACGCGACACCATGGCGCCATTATGTGCAAGGCCTATATGGGTTCCGTGGGGGAAAGGGGGGGGGTACCCCCATTCCCGTTCGAAAATCAAGCAATATTTAAAACATTGCATGACAAGCCCAGTTATACTGATTATGACTAATGTAGGCTGTAAATCAGCATTTGACCCAATTTTTAGGCATAGTGCAACGCCTATATACCGTAGGTAATAGAGTACGCCTAGTAGCCATTGGCAATGGAACTAGGCACGTCATATCTTTGTGGAGTACCCACCAATTGAAATCAGCGCCACAAAATTCGCAGATGGAAGGTTTTGCGCACTTGTTGGATCAAGGGCCTTGCTTATGCGCTCCCAACGACGCCCCTAAATAGACGCCCCCTCGCCCATACCTCAGGAACGCAACATGCTATTGATTGGCGGCGGTTTCAGCATAAATACTCGGCATAACGCTCTCTGCTAGTCGGACTGTGTCCATTTCTGAGGGGGGCGCCGAATTTCCCCCACCCCAGTAATTTACTATTTCGTCATGCCTTCCGCCTTTGGGTCTGAGACTGGCGGGAACCCCGACTCCGAGGAGCATCCCCACCAATTTGCCCGCCATTCCGACGCCACACAGCCTCCTCCATGAGAGTGGGGGGGGTCGTAACACCCCCATACCGTGTGTGTTTTGAAAATTCCCAGATGTTACATTTTGGTCAAAAAGGTTGTTACATTTTGGACCACCTTTTGAAGTTTTACATTTTGGCAGAAAAGTTGTTACTTTTGGACCCCCCTCAAATTGTTACATTTTTTTGACCCACCTTCCAAATTGTTACATTTTGGTCAAAAGTTTGTTACATTTTGGACCAAGATTGTTACATTGGTCAATTGTTACATAATGGTTTCGTAACAGGGCTCCCGCCCCTTTTACACAAAGGTGAACTGAACCCCATTGTTCCTGTAATCAGGTGTAAGTCGTGACGAGGAGAAGCCTCTAACAATTTTGGGATGAGGGGTGACCAAAATTGGGCGCATTTTGGCGTTTAGGGTCAAGGTTGGAAGATGACGTACCCACAGAAGCAGTCCTATACTGTTACCTTAGTTTACATTTTGTGGGTAGAGGACTGTCGCCTACAGTTCCCATACAACATCGGCAGATACACAAATTACTCACTCATTATTTATTTCTAAACAACGCTCTCTGTTTTGTTTTTTGGTTTTTTTTAACTAATTCATCTCGCAATAGAATATTTTCAGGATATCACCATTACCAGTTGTAACTAATAGTAGTTTTCATCCGTTACTCAGCAATTACAGTGCCCTGAAATTGAATTTGATCGCAATGAGAAGACACTGTTGGGGAAAACAAATACTCCGTGACCTCCACGTTTTAGCACATATTCCGAGATAAATCGCCACACCGTGATCTTAGTCCCCATTCCCAACGGATAAGACTTTCGTCTGAGTGTCCAAATAGCCAACCAGAGGATCCACAAAGTCTGCAAGTAATGCAATCAGCATCCGCAAGTCCAGGTCACGAAAACACTGAATCCGACCCAAATGATACTCTTTAGTCATAATCCTGTCCATGCAATAATGTTGAAAAGTGGCTGAAAGCTAGTGTATCAAACAACCCATGCCTCAAACGTACCCGAAGACACCATGCACCATTGAGCACATGCAACTCACACAAAACTCTGTTTTCTGAACACAAAAACTTTTTTTTTTTGTTTGCATGTCGTCAGGTCATTAGAGGGTTTTGCGCTGTTATTCACAAATACTTCAGCAGCACTTTCCTAGGGGCCCATAAAATGTACTTATTTGGCCAATAGGGAGGGGAGGCATTTATGAGGGCGCAATTCCCTTGGGTTCCTACTCAACCCCCCCCCCCCCCCCCCCCCTCCGCCCGCCCCAAGACGAATCTCTCGGTATGAGCCTGTTTCAGGTTGCACAAAACGGATGAGTAAATTGCGAAAAAATGAAAACAACCTAGGTCTACTTGTTTCTCTTGATGAATATGTTGTTATGCCGAGTTCGTAGACGTCGGTAACACACGCAGGAATCGGGTTCGAATCATGGCGGGTCATGTCCGGGCCAAGACCTAATTCTAAAGCGTTTTTAATACAAATGGCACCTCGGCCTTCCGCTTGGCAATCATCACCCGAGCCTTGGCGCAAGGATAAAAAGGGACATGTTTTGCGTTGCTCAACAAAACAAGGTTTTATCGTCTGACAGCAACCGACGGAAAGCCGACGGCAACGTCTGCTCTGACGGTGCCACGAAAAAAAAGAAAGATTTCAATGCAATTCTCTATAGATTACGGTAAATCGTTACTATTATAAGTCATATATAATACTCGAATGTATGCATCAAGGAACCCTGCAACGTATAAGATCGTAGATGGAGCATCGGTGATAAGTCGCCCGTCTCTTTCAGTTCTCCGATATATCGGTGCCGTAGTGGCCCACCATTTCACCTCCGCCTTGCAGAACTTTGACGAACGGTGAACAAAAAATAATCCGACCACACTCTCAGGACCCAAAGGTGCGGAAGATGCAAGTCCACCGTCACTGCTCACAGTCAACTGACCGAGACTCACTACAAATATCCGCCCTACTGCATTAACCAAGACCAAGACCTCGCCGATCGCAACTGCCAAGTACACAGCCACTTAGGAAGAAAACGACACCCGTTGAATGATGGGATCTCAGAAAGGTTTTGGTTCACGCTTGCACAGCGGTCACTGTGGTTTTGATGCCCGTGCAATGTCGTCATGTCGCCGTTTACTGTATATACGTACTAATTTCGTTTCACGTGCAAGCTAACCATATGTGAGGATTTAGCATCAGTTATGCAAATTAACCTTTCGCATTCCCATAAGCATATTCCTATTTAATATTCCTTTTATATTGATGTATGTAATGTCAGTCAAGAGTCAGTCAGTTAGTTAATTTGTTAGTTTAGTTTCTATCCAAAGTGCATTTATTTGCTAGCAAACCAACATATTGAATTTTTTTCGATTTTTAGTCGAAACTGTGATATCAAGCTGATATCGTTCATAATCAAGTTCATATCAAGTTCAAGTCATATCCCAGAGATTACTACTCAACGCGTGTCATCGCAAAAGGGTAAGATTTTCGTTGGTCAAATTCCTATGGCGATATCATTTGACCATAACCTAATAATACAAATGTACCATGATGGGATCCCCCTGTGGTACACCACACGGATCCCCTCTCAACCTCAGAAGTCACATTCTTATAGGAGCGATCCATGGTATAGCTCTCTAGCCCAGTTGAGGGTATTTCCCGCATGGCCATAGTAGTCTTAATTTATTGAATCAGAGTTTATGATTGATAGTGTCGACGAACGCTCTGGACAGATCGCGGAAGACACCAACACAGGTCTTCTTGTTATCAAGACTAGTGCTATGTTGTCGATGACTTCTCCAATGCAAGCTCGGTGGAATGTTGGGGTCGGAATCCGAATTGAGCATCACTTCAAATATCAATCTCATGAGAAAGTTAAGATTCGCTAACAGTAGCCTCTGAATGATTTTCAGAAAAGCATGATAATATAGGATATTTATCTGATCACACCTTTTTGAAATTAAATTTGGAATTACTTGGCCAGTTTTCAGTTTCTTGGGAAAGGCCCCCGTATTAGAAAGATTGAAAATATTGTCATCAGCTGGGCTAGTATGCACTGGCAGAACTTGCTCACGATAACAGTTTAAAGCCTTTAACCAGCTGCTTTGTTCACAGTTCAAACACTGGTCGCAAACTTTAAACAGTTCATTCATCCTCGCAACTGAAAAAAGTGAACATCGGCCCGTCTATAAGACCAATTTACGAGAATGAATATCGATCCGTGTTTTTGTAAGTTCGGTCAGCATGAGACGGTCAATATTAGTGAGATACTGTTAAAATCGTTCACTTGGCTATTTCAGCCTCGTCAGTAATGGCATTATTGGCCGTTCGGAAAGAAGCTGGATACGCTGGTTTTTGGTGGTTATGCGTATATTCAGAGCGGTTTGGTAGTTTCTCCAGGTGGCATGACAATCCTCCCTAGCCTATTGATAACACTTTAAATACATTTTTTTCGACAGCCTAATAATATTGCTTATTTTATTACGTTATCCGGCTAATAAGACCTAGTTTTCATGAAATTCGTCGGTGGCTTTTAAGAAGGCCTGAATAACTTCTTCCTTTTTTATATATTTTTTTTATATCAAAAACTTAAATCTCAATTCGTTATCCAGGATGCCCAGCTTTTATCTTTCCCTCCAGATTTACATCTCTACGAGTTGGGCAACGATTATACCCCTGGCTGGAGGAATCATGATTGTGATATGCACAGTTTCGTATCTTTGTTGACATGTAATCCCATGGATTTTATTCCAACATAAATTCGTAAATATTTCTTCACTGCTCTAATACCTAGTCACTATTCGGCTGTCATGATAATATATATTAATTGTCTCCCCAGCAAATGGGATGGTGATCACGACAGAATTAGTTACAAATACTTCCATAAATTATTGAAGTTAACATTAGCTGATGATCTTACCAATCAGGGTTGATAGTATCACCTTACACATCACTTGTCATTGGTTGGCGAACGAACCACCATGGACAATATATGTCATTGTCAGAAAATCCTCGATTATTTCCATCAAACAAGTCAGTTATTTAATTACCCCATAAATATAACCACTGTACTGTTGATTATTAACAATGCCTGAATTACTGCAATAGCACTATCAAACCCCTACGGGATCCACTAGGTGGCAAATGCTCCACGATAAATTTTTTCCCGCGTATTGTAACTCACTAAGAATAGATTAATAGATGCATTGGGAATTGGGAGGATCACGTCTACTTCGTAGTGATAATTGTTTTGGATGACAAAGACAAGTGCCACCTCCTCTCCTATTGTCCCGATGTTTTTCTATCAATTGTAATTATCGCTACGACCCCCTGCGGGTGGGGGCTTTTAGAATGGCCCGCGTTGCCGCCTCCTGTCGTGAATGCGCCTGAATGGGGTACGGTTGAAGGAGACCGAATGATGATGCAATGGAGTTGGAAAGTACAATGGTGCTGGGAACAAGCGGATACGAGTTCCCTGTCTATCCTGAGTTCTGACGTACTCCGTTATCTATGTTTCTGTCACTTATACGCAAGTTGGGTTGTCATGCAATTTGGTGGTGCTGCATGGAATCGCGAGTGGAGTTCCTGTGTGTGGGAAGCATTCAACTGTCACAGTCTACTCCTCAAGGTCTCCGGTAGCTCTACTATTTGTATTGGCCTTTGACAGCTCTCTTCCTGGCTTTGAGTTTTCCCAGTCGAGAAAACCAACCCTAAACTATTTAAAAACTGTCAGTTTCTGAAGAGAAATTGTGCATGCCATGGTTTATAACCTAAACCTCGAATTAACGAAAAAGCTGAGAGAGTGGAGCGAGTTGGGTGTTCCACACTGCAAAACAGAGGAATACCCCACCTGAAGAAGTCGTTCAAATCTGGGGTTAAGGGTCCTCACTGGACATTGCAATCAGCAGAAACATAGGGAAACCATTAGACGAACCATCAGCTGTTGGAGGTCATGCCTGCAAGTTTTGTTGGGGCTGCTTGGAATTGGGTGGGAAATCCCTGTGTGGTGTGGGCATTCTTGGGGGGCCACCCTCCACATGCAAGTGCACTCTCATGTTCTCCGGTACCTCTACGGATTGTATTGTTTGACCCTCACCAACTGTCTCCTGCTTTGAGTCGAGAAATTGTCAAGCAAGGGGGGGGGGGGGGGTTGAAGTTGGGGGGGGGGGGTTTACACCCTGAATAAAATTTAAATTCTAAGGAAATAGAATAGTCGGGACGAGGTCGCAGCCCTAGGGGGTCCGGTGCGCATTACCCCCCAACTATTTGGGAGGCCTCCATCTAATTATTTTTCCACATACACATTGTTTCCATCACTTCTCCGCCCGCCCCACCCCCCCCTCATGCCTTGATGACCCCCCAACTTCCGACAGTGGTTGAGTCGGGGCAAAACCCAATCTCCCACTGCAAAAACAGGAGATTTCATGCCCCCCTAAGAAGTTAATGAAATCTCGTGTTACACGTCCTCGCGATTGGCATTGTAATTTTCAGAAACATATTATGGGGAACTACATTTCGAGCGAAGATTTATCCTGCCCGAATGTGGAAAAGAAGCAACCTCTGATCACTTTGTGGGCAGGTGTCCTTTTCCACTGTACAACTTCCACAATTTTGAAATTTGCTACGCCAACTATCCTCACGAACTGGTCTTACACTTGATGCAGACTGGACGTCTCACAGTGTATGACCTTTGGAAGCTATTATTAGCTTTAGATGTGTTATTTTGCATTAGCCTACTTCCTGGCCGGCGTCAAATGTATCAACATGGGTTACATGCCGACCCCCTTTTCTAATAAATCAAGGAATATTAATCATGATACTAACAGGAGGTGACTTAATATCCGTGAACCTGGTTTCCATGAAACCATTATGGAGAATCATGATAAGCGATGAAATAATGTACTGATATCCACAGTTTTTGTTAAGGCTTCTGCTATTTTGATGAAAATGAAGAACTTATTATAATCTGGCTCACTGGTGAATGATACAGTCAAAGCTTTACAGTTATTTTTCTCTGAAAGGGGTCTTGCCTCATCTTATTGTCCTCACTAGAATCCATCTCCCATATGAACTCATTACTTTTATGATTGTATGATTAATCGTCTTCTTCCAGTTTCATCATGAGTGGCAGTTTGATTCAATGCCAGAGTCACAAACCCACAAAAAAAAAAGGTGAAGAATTTAGCTAAATTATTATCTTTTCCTTTTCAATAATAAACAGAATTTGAAGTATAACAACACTACCAAAAAAAAAAAAACAAGAAGTATGAATAATGGGACATCTGGAAAACCGAGCAGGCAAAAGCAGGTTCGAAGTCAGATTCCACCGATAAAATAATAAAATAAGAATACTACCCCCCTAGCCCCCCCCCCCCCCCCTTCCCCCCCCTCCACCAGGGGCGTATATACATAATACAATTCCAGGGGTGGAATCATTTTGAGACCGACCAGATTTTTCGTGAGACTCGATTTTTATCTCGGTTTGTACCCGAGGTGGCCCATGCGGTCGTGGAGGGTGCTCTGGGTTTCCGACTGGGCGCCAATCGTTTTCGTTATTGATCTTTTGATAGACGATCTGGGGGAGAGGTCCAAGAGGAGGATTTCCCCTCCTCTTTGGAAATCTTGCAAACCTGAAAAATATTCATTTTTTTGATTAAAAAATTTCCATTTTTCTTGGGCAACTATTTTTTCCCACACGTAACTGTGTGTTAAGTTAATATGGTGTCAAACGGTTTGTACCTAGCTACATGAATACCTGTGCACTCATATTTCGTTATCATATTAAGATTACTAGCTTGCTAAATTCACATACGAGGTCTGGTACATGGAGCTGAGGAGAAGGGCATTCACATCATGGTCCTTGCATATCCCAAAGCTGATATCGATGATTTAATAATTTTCCGATGCGGCTGAAACTTGGCACACATTTCCTCATAGTTGAAATCAATTTTCCTGCCCCCCTCCTCGAAGTGCGCACCGATTTTGTATTCTTGCTTACTTCTCTACCCAGGTTTCCCTCCGCCTTTGCTCGCCGACGAGGTGGGGGGGGGGCACTGGGCGGGGGGGGGGCACTGCTCCCGCTGGTACCACAAGACCCGTCGCCCTTGTATTGTACGTCGATTTTTCGGATGTGTTTTACGGTAAGTCCGACTATATCGTAATTATGATTCAATTGGGGTTGAAAACGATTTTTTTCTTTAATAAGCTTGTCATTACTACCAGGAATTCGAATGCCCATCGCGAACATACACTCCAATTTTTTGACTGATCTAACTGTTAAACATGGCAGTGTGCACATGCAATTAGGGGAACACAAGCCCAATGCACGTACGTATATATCCACATATTTAATGTGGGAAAAAAACGCCTATTTACGGGGCCGTCCTCCATATCGGGACCCCCGATCAAACTCTGATCAAGGCGACCAACTTAGGCAATTCCGCCCACCGATCAACAATTCCAAGTCAATGCCATCCTGTTAGATCACGCTCACAAGCCATTGTCAATAGGTCCCGTAGTTGGTCTTGGCCCATGACAGAACGTAAGAACTTCCTTCACTATTTAAGCTCCAGAGAAACTTCTCTCACTCGATGCCGAAGTGATTGGTACAGTCATCTCAGGCAGAGGCAACCTCTTCGTTAGTGGAATTGACGGAGGTCACGCATACTGTTGTTTGCGTAAGCGTGTTTTGCAGCATCTTTCGCTGTGTTGATGTCACTCAAAATTTTGTTGACATAAGGCAACGGCAAGAACGGGTTCATTCAGCCTCCACAGCGTCTGGGTCATCTGGACGCATTTGCTCGGGAAATAAGGCGCACATTTGGCAATGTCAATCGGTATTAATTTGCGGCTTCGTATGGCGGGCAGAGAAGATGGATGAAGGGCTGCAAGATGTCGTCATTGCTGTCAGGTTGGCATGAGTTGCGATATCCTGTGAGGCATACGTGATGAACTCCTTTCGGTAATAGGTAGCCCAGTGAATTCTGCAACTTGTGCGGTCGGTCATCCATGCGACGTGGCAGTTTGCGTTGCCTGTGGTGGCGTCCAAATTCAGCGCTGTAGTCAATGCTCTTCTACTCTGCGATCGCCTATAGAATATGAAGCAGAAAGCCAAAAGGTTCAGTGATACCTTGATTCATTTCTGATAACCTGTGTCCAGACACAAAAACATGGTTCCTTAGGGCAACTGTGACATTTTCACAATTTTCCCATTTCATTCGTCACAAAAACACACAATCTTGACAAAACCTAGGGTTCTTACATAAACATGGCTTCTCATAAGACTGCGCAACTAAAGTTTGAGCCTGATCCATCCAGACCTGGTCGGCTTGTCGTGTTCCCAATCAAATTTTGCCAAAACATCCCTAATTCATTGTTTTAAACTATTTCCCTCCCCCCCAAAATGCGATGCACCTTTACAAAAGCAATAGGATTTCTGAATTTTCATAAGGAAGCTAGCCCCAAAAAGATGCACACTAAATTTTCAAGTGAGCATTCTGATTAGCCTTCGGACTTATGCATGTTTGCGAGGGTTATCATACTTCGACCTATGCTGCCCTCAAATACCCTCTTGACCTCAAACATAGGGCCCAGAACTCATAGGAAACCTCATGCCAAGTATGAATTCCATCTATCTAGGTGGGGTTGAGTTATCGTGTTCACAAGTTAAGTGGCCAAAATAACAATTTTTTACATATTTTCCTATTTTGACTGAAATGTAATGTTCCACGATCACTCGGAAAACATAGGATTCATCCTGGTACGCTTCATAAGGGACCTACCCACCACATTCCAACTTGATCGAACCTAACATTCTGGAACTTATCGTGTTTACAAGGATTTCAGACTTGTGGTGACCCGCATGGCCTCTGACCTGACCCAAAAACCAATCGGGATCATGTACTCATTATTATTATATACTGACACATGACTGCTAATATTCTCGTTAGTCAGGTAGTAAGACTTACGGATAAATAACATGTATAGACTTATCGTTCATTTATTTTTTTTCACCTATAATATTCCATAAAGGATCGGACAACTGTGGCTTCTTGGTGCGGTCGCTATTCTTTTAGACCAAACATGACAATAGTGTTCATCCATTAACACATTTGATTCTATCATCGACCCAAAAGTAATTACCGAAACACAACTTGCTTACCTGCATGGAACAGTACGACACACTCAATCAATCATTGCAACGGTAGTAATAGTCATCTGGATAATTGGGTAATATAAAAAAAGCAATAAAACTGAAAAGACGGGGAAATTTTGGGTGTGTTCGCACTTAGTGAATGTCATATAAGATTATGCATTGGAAACTGCCAATGGCTCCACTAAACTACACCGGTACGCTAATTGACTAATCAATCATTCAATCCTCGATTTTCAAATCCGGTAAATCATCTCCTCATGGATTCTGACTTTGAAATATGAAAATATATTGCCACCGTCTATGATTCTAGTTGCAACCTGGGCCAGATACGAAAAAGTATCTGTGTCATTCATTCAAGATACAGTGTGTGGGTTCATTGGCGGTCAGAGACGAGGACACCGTCAAATGAAGGAGGCGGAATTTTCAGGGGCCGGTATACAGAAATGAATACTTCCAGATAAAGTTAGAGAACAAAAAAAGAAAAAAACAAGGGGCTCAAGGTGAACAAGTGAATCTAGAATGTAAGATAGTGTATAGCCGCTCGCCTCGTTTCGCCTTCGGCGATTAGGTCCAATGGCTTCAAAGTAACGGTTTACTTCTGGAGACGCACATCGAGGTCTCTTGATCTTGACCCCCTACTATCACAACCCATGTGAGTTGTGAAGCCACTGTTGCGTCACGCACTGATGCCACCTCACCGCAACGCCTGACCATCACCTTGCAACAGAAAAAGTATGAAACATTACATTTACCTGAGCATCCTCAATAAGAGTCAGCAATGTTTCAACATCATTCCTGATATTCTCCCGAGTGGCGATGGCTACTTTCATGTTGTCCAGCTTGTCCCATATGTTTGATGTCGTTGGCCTGTAAACTTCTGTTTTCAATTGCTTTGTCTTCCCCTAATGTTCCTCATGAACATTATTGTTTACGATGAAGTTGGAAGACCTCATCCGTCCCATCAGAGCAGCAGCTCTAACCCTTGTTTTCGAGTCATGTTCCTGCTTTCCCCAATTGCTCAAAGCTTCCAAATTGTTTCAGATGAGGCCACATGCGCGGATCGACGTCTTCTCGTGCGGACCATCGTGTGATCGAGAGATTGCGAAGTAGCAGCCCCTTGTCATTGCTACTTTTCAATCTTTTTTCGGTACACAAATCATATCTCTCTTCGTTCTCGACGTGAAAAAGAACAAAAAACTCTGGGAATAATGTCAACGAGTTCGCCACCACTCTACTTGCTTCACGCTGTTTTCCCCTTTATGTTTGATTCTATGCGCCCAAACACGGTATATACGGTATTGGTCTTCTCCTCGGATGCTCCTTCAATCTGGCTGACAATCCCTTTAAGGTTCCAGATACCTAGAGGATTAATAGTCCATTCGACTGAAATGATCTCTCAACGGTCCAAGTGAGCGGGAGCAAATGCTGAAAGGATGGCTTGTGTCTGTCCGTCTTCATTTTGTCATTGATTTCTCTGATGTCTATGACGATCTTCTGGCTTCGCCCAGACTAAAATCCCATCAACATATCTTGCGACTACAGATAGCTGATCAACATGGATTTTTACCATCCGGTGGTGTGTCCCGCGAGAATGGATACATCCGCTTTTTTCCACTTCAAGAGTATGCGAGAAGAGACATCTTCATCCACATCTTTATGAACTCATTTTCTGTGAAGTAGGCCCATGGTATGGGAGCACATGAGGTCGGTGGACTGCGTCATCCATCCAGCGTCGGAACGTAGGGCAATGTCTGCTGACCAAGTTCGTCACCTGCTTGAAGTTGCTACCCTCTTCATTCCTCATCGCTCCGATCCCACGAAATTCACTTCCTTGACGGGCTAGTTTCTGCCTGGTCAAGAAGAACCTGATTGCTTCTTTTTTTCTGGCGATATTTAGCAAACCTCTTCCCCTCTGCTTCCGTTTGTTCTGATTCAGTTGAAGATCGATATGAGTGGACAAGTGTTCAATAGTTCGCTAGTTTGCTCTAATGCTCTGGCATTGACTATTACTCCCAAAATGACTTGCTAGCTTCCCCTTCTTTTCACGGACCGCGGCTCTTCATCTTGTCCCATGACCGGACCCCATTTGCTATCCAGGCTGGATTAGTTTCTGTGTGTGGGAAGATCTGACACACGAAACAAAATGCCGAGTCTTTCTGAGGAATATGCCAAATGTGGATTCTTATGAACCTCCGACGAGAAATTGAATGGCTTAGCTGCATCTATGTTGGGGTTTTGAGGGTTATCGTTGTGAAATGTCGTGGATGGCCGCTTGTTCTATCGAATTAGCTCGGCGCGTCCGTTTTGATCTCTCGTCTTTGGCTGCTGGATCCCTCTCGATTCGGTAAAATCATCTTCATCATTGGTCTTGAGCTTCTGGTGATGAGTGACCTCCTTCGAGTTTCTTCATCTCTGCCCGACATCCGTTCGCAGTCAGCAGAAAAAGTTTCACATCTCTCAACAATATCGTTGCATCGCTTATCAAATGTTTGGGATTAGGCACCGTTAAGCCTCATCCGCTCTTGCAACTGCATCTTGGCACTTCCTACTAATATGAGCTAATATGGCGTAAACTGCCGTACATTCTATCATGGACTTTCTTCTGGTCCTGCTAGGTTTTCCACTCATCTCATCACTTTTCGCTGTCAGAGCTCGTTCTGGCGCATGACTCCCCACACACATGCCACTGGTTCAAGTTGTGTCTTCGGACAGTGTTTGTATCCATCTATGCACCTGTTTGCTCTCATGAGTACTGGCCGTCGGACATTCGCGGTAGGCCCATCTTTAGTTACCTCAAGAGTATCAGCAAAATAATTTTCTCTGGTACCCTGCGTGCTGGTAGCAGCTGACCTTTCGGAGGTTGACTCAGTTGGCTCAGGCGCATAGACTTACCCCACACTTCCACAAACTGTTTCAAGTTTTTCTGCACTTGTGGCCTCCTCGACAGTGAAGATTCCACATCATGTACCTGGTGCTTTTCGTAAGTACTTGCCGTCGGACTCGCTGGTCTATTCCCAGTAGGCCCATCTTCAGTAAGTGAGAATATCAGCGAAGTACTTTCCCGTATCCTGCTCTCTGGTTTCAGTTGAACCTTTCCTTGAACAGAGAATAGCTTGTCACTGAAGAGTCCGTGAGACGGTGCAGATTCCTCCCAGCATCACGTTTCTGCCTGGTCTCAAGTTATCGAACAAAGTTGTCTGTTTTTATCGCGTATTGTTAATTTACTTCCCTTGTATTTGGTATGTTTTCTTTTTGAAGTGTGTGCTTGAATAATCACTGTCAAAAACAACTGCCCCTTCGTCGAAGCCCACATGATACTTTCCGACGTTTTCCTTTCGGGGCCTCTGTAAACCAAAAGCCAAATAAACACAATGATTTCTTGAAATAGTAACTTCATCGGACTAATCATTTTGCATTCGTTTAATAGGACTCAGAAAACACAAGAGTGCTTGACTTTAAACAGTAGGCCAGTAAAAAAAAAATCACATATCATTTGCAGCAGTGCAATATGAGGCATTTTAGGTGATATAACTAAGAATACCATCCAGGGATATCACATGCTCGTTGAAATGATGACTCCTGACCATGATTCTGCGTTGGCGGCCTAGCCCCCCTCTCGCCATCGCCCCTCCCTTTTCCCGTCGGGGAACAGATCGAGAAGCTGTCAGGGGATCCTGGAGGAATCTACTTCAATTTGAAGTATTGTTGATGGCGTAGCGGCAGCAAGTACTGAGTTGCCGTCAGGTAGGATATACGAGAAAATACGAGAACATACGAGGAAAAGAGGACGATTGGCAAAAAGAAGAACAGAGGGACCAGATATGCTTGTGTTCGTCAGGAGGTAAGGTGAGGTCTGGCGGTCTGGACAGTACTGTCTTACCCAGGCTTTCTTAACCCCTGAGCACAGTTACGTAACATGGTTCAAAAAATAAAGTCCATGACCACTAAAATAGTTGCATTGAACAAAGGCGCGACCTGAACTTTAGACGCTTGGATGACCCTTCACTAGGTGATCAATGTATTTTATTCTGACCTTTCTGAAGTTTCCTAATATCCACCAGTCAAAGGAAGAGTAGAAATTAGCAAGTGCGGTCAGATCGCCTACATACGTACATACATAGATAGACAGACAACATCCAGGGTCACCGCGATATACAGTACCGTACTCGATATTTTGTTTAAAAAGCAGGCTAGATATTTTAGATGCACTCTCTTTAGAGCACGGGCAAAGACTTCCATGACCTGGTCCCATGGGGGGTTAAAACACGCAGCGCGTTAGAGGGCGCATACACAAACATATGATGGTATAACTCGAATTAAAGTCAGAAAAAGGAAGAACGCAAATTATCTAGCAAGTCATGCATATTAGGAGTATACGTTTTCGACTTAACCTATATCACTGAATAATTCTAAACAAAACCCAGAACATCCAATGACAAGCAAATTTGCACTCTAATAATGACCAGCATAATTCATCCCTGGTAGTCACCGTAGTCTGAGGCTACGGGCGACTGCATGACGAACAAGGCAATGGCCTATGTGAACAAATGGCGCGTATGATTTTGGGAGAAAGGTACGGAGGGAGGGGCATTGACGTCTATCATTCTAAAATATCATTCAAACCAGAAACTAGCCTCTTTCTTGTAAATATACATGGGTGAACTTTCATCAGGACTGAAATTTTCAACAAGTTTGGCTGGCACTTGGAAATAACGACTCCATAGTTTACTCGGCTTATTTTTTTAACTTTATTTCAACTCCCTGGCTCATCACAGCTAAGTGAAATCACCCCGATAGAGATTTGCGATGACACAGCCTAACAACACGATCTTTCGGCTGTATCTTCATCACTCCGCGATCACGAAGAAACTGAATGTTGCCCTACAGATTTGTCAAACAAACCCGAGCCAACTCAATTACGCGTAGCCAGGCCTATATAAGCATATAAAAGATTTGTGTTTTTACTGTGCGCTCACCTTTAGTCGCCAGTGTCCCGTGAAACCCTTCTTAGGTCTTCCTGGGAGGTGAATGTCCGTTCTGTGGACTCGAACCTCAACATAAACACACACAACCTGTCATAACCGGTGTCACTCATTTTCGAGATTTGCAGCTTGTGCTATTGACAATAATGGTCCAAATAATTTATTTATTCGGCATATAAAAACTGAAGTAGCCACGCTACGTGAACCGAGCCTTTTGCGAAATATGATGTTTCAACAACAGCTGCTTAAATATACGCGGTCACCGAACAACAAACTTGCTACTATATCAGGACAATCAATCTGTCCTGTCCAGGGTCTCGTCAACTGTAGGCACCCAACGGATGGACATTGATTCCTCGATTTCAGGGGGTCTGAGTAAGTTTTCTTCTGGCCACTGTACTCCTTATCGTGTATCCTTAGTTCTATTAATTTATCGGAAGTTCAATGTCCCGATGTATGGGGCACACCGAATAGGCCTTATATTACCGTCGGAATTTTTTGTTATGCATCACCTCGCAAGATTCCCATCATGACTTACGCACTCCAGTGTTCCACAAGCAAGTGTCCTAGCTTCCTTGTCCGTGGAGTAATATTCCAGTCCCCCCATGATTTAAAACAAGACTTAATTTCACCAATCTCCACATTAATTGCCTTCGAAACATCTTCCAAACTGTAGATGTTGTCTAAAATCCGAATACTACACTCCATTATGAAGCTTGCTGCCGTTTCATGTTCGCAGGAACCACTCCCGTGGTTAGTCGAGCGAGCTTTGTCGCAGTTCCTGTAACGCGGAACCAATTTCAGTGGTTAAACAAACGAGCAATTGACGCTTTGTCGCTCGTTTAAGATTTAAACTTTTGAGTCACTTTTTCAAGTACCTAACATTCGGAATTGAAAAATCAGACGAATTAGTAGTGTTAGGCTTAGGATACGATGATGCGCAAAAATCCAGTCCGTAAAGACCGCACCGTTAGTCCCTTACTGCATCCCCTCCCCAAATTTGAACCTAATCGGAGCTCAGTTCAGTGTCATAAACGAGAACAGACGCACGGATAGACGAAAGACAGACGGAGAGACTGATGACTGATTGAGTCGATTGTACGTGAAACATTGACACAAACTTGGCGTGTCCTTCGACCGTGATCTACTTTTCTTAGTACATCCATCAGCATTGGGGTTTAGGTTATTTCTCACTGGAATTGTTGAAGACCTTTCGTCGATATTTTCTCTTCGACCTTCCGTGTGGGGGTTTCCTGTGTCACTCACCAACTCACTCATGGGGCATATGCCCTGTAGCACTCGGCCGCATCCAAACAGTCAACCGCCGTTCCAATCACAGGGACTGGCAAGCGACCAGCTCTAGACCTGACCCACCCACCCCCAACTTCTTGAAGTTCTCGCGAAGCAGCGCCAACATGGCCTATCTATCTATCTATCTATCTATCTATCTAGCTATCTATCTATCTATCTATCTATCTATCTATCTGTCTGTCTGTCTGTCTGTCGGTCTTAGTTCATTTGGGCCATCAGAGTTTTCGGGGCAAGTTGTGGGAAAGGGTTCTCTAGGTCCAGTGCCAGATAAGGTTGACAAATCATCCATGCCGCAATCCCCGCAATCGCTACGCTAAAGTCCAGATTGGCGTATGCCCCAACTTGAAGACTTGAGTAAGCACTTCATACTGCGGGTGACGCCTCAGAAGTGGCATCAAACACTCGGTGTGCTTTGCAAGTCGTAAGTTGGAGCCCAGGGAGGTTAGGTATTTTACGATCGAAAAAGTGCCTGGCTTTGGTATGAGCGATGGATAAGTTCAATATGTACTAAAGCGGAGTCGAATTTCTCCTTGAAACCGATCAACGCCCGCTGTCGTATATCGATCAGGCCAAGATTAAAACAAAAAACAAAAAAACAGTAGGGAATGAGATGGGCGCTGGGCATGCAGCCGTTTTCGATTTGTAATAAAAGCCATAAAGGGATCAGAGAATCATGGTGCCGAATTTTTGAGCCGATGCCATAATTGTCTTCGTTGGGTTAATAGTGTCCGCTTTGTTGGTTTCAAAGTTCAGTGCATGTTTAAATGTATAATTTGCTTGTAATAGTTGTTTCCCGTAGTTCCATGGTTTTCATTGCGTAGGAACATGCGCCGCTAGTTACCGATTAACCTTGGTATATAACAGATTCTGATTAGGTAGGTATGCTCTAGTTTTCCCGAATATCGAGAAAGGTTGGATGTTATCCAAGTACCGAGCGGGATAATTCATGTAGTACACAAACCCAATGGATCATGTTGTTTCATAGTGCATTATAATTTTGTGAACTATATGGTCCGAAATTTCACATAATTGTACTTAACATGCATCTCCCTCCACAAGTTTCAATTGATTTTCTTCAAAGTTACCTGTAATGATCCGTGGGTAGAGGGCTATTGGGGTGTCCAGGAAGTTTGGGCCCAAGGCCCGGTGAAATCATGCCAATGCTAACCCAAATTTTTTGATGCACAGTGCTGATGTCTCATCATGAGGATGCTCCAGTGACCGTGCCTGCTAGTGTGAGGATTTTTGGCGTTCATTGTCATGTTCCCACTTGGGCGCCCTGGAGCCAATCATGTAAAATTATGCAAATGCAAAAGTGGTGCAGAGGCTGATGCTGTGGTCCGAATGGTGCTTAAGAGCCTTACCTTCGGCCCAATTTATGACATCTCACACCATCCGGTTACTCGGTAATTCATCTCACTGTCACACAGCTTCAATTGATTTTCCTTGTATAATTATCCCGTGGGTAGAGGTACCGTCCAGTGTGAAGCTGGAATGTTTGGTCCAATGTCCGTTGTAGACCCTAGGGCCCATCCGTGTGACTGATGAAATTTTTCTTCTCCTATGAATTCTAGTGCACAGTGGGATGGGGCTTTTATTAAAATAAAATAAAAAGTATCAGGCAATGGCCTTAAATAAGCATCTCCTACCACGAGCTTCAATGATTTTTTTTCTTCTAAAATTACACAATGTGTGTCTTTCGGTATAGAGGGGAATCGGGGTGCTCAGGAATTATGGACACAAGCGCTGTTGGCCGTAGGGCCTATTATCATATGAAATAACAGGAATGGAGCTCTTCCCCCAAACTTCGTTGCGCAATGTCGATGGTTAGTCACGATAAGGCTTGCGTGTCAGGAATTTCAGGCACAAGGCTCCGTGTGGGCTCTGAGGCCTATCATGTGAAATAGAGCAAAACGTATTTCCTTTTGCTAACCAGTGGTAAAGTGGATCATATTGTGCTTTATAACCGTTCCTTTGGGGTGTGTGAGAATTTCAGATTCGTAGAGTGGAGATACACTTTTGGAACGAGTGGACGAAATTAATAATTATTCACCCCAAATTTACTTAATGTACCACAAGCTTGATTCAGCATTATGATCATGGTACAATACATGAGATTCAGATTTTTAGGTGCAGTTCCTAAGGGGGCATTCGCAAAGTATTTGAAAGGTGGGCGTATATCTTCCGAAACTGTGTCCTGCCTGGAGAAACAACCTGATGTTAAGTCAGTGTATTATGATGTTTTGCTACATTTTTTGATGCATCGGCATCAATTGTGAACTCTAGTTATACACATGAAAATCCGTTACCTTCCAGAGTATTTCGTCTACCCTGGGCGGCACGTGTCTCTTTCAATGATTCTAGGTCCCCTTCTTGTTTTGCTATGGGGTTATCTGCAGAAAGTACGGAGAGTGGCAGCTGTCCGGAGTGGGAATTGTCCGAGTGGAAATTGTCCAAGTGGCATTGTTCGGTTCTGAGGTGTGAGTATCGGGGCATTTGTCCTAGCGGGAAGTGTCGGGGTGGGAATTATCCTGTTAGTGGAGGTCCTCCAAGTGTTAAACGTGCGTGCGATTCTCTGCATCGGAAGTTGTCCCCGGGTGCGAATTATCCGGAATTATTCGTAGGAGGTGGTAACTAAAATGTCATTTTGCGAGAGATTGGGTTTTTTGTGAGAGCAATGACACTGTATGATAGGTAAAGGGTCATATACATCTAGCCCTCATGGAAAGGAAATTCAATTGCTTTCGGGTGAGATTCCATTCGAATCGATTGCTATAATGCGGCCTCGATGCCGCATTATTACATGGTACTTCTGCGTCCCGGTTTCGTGGAGTCCGATTTTTTCTGACTGACTTCGCGGAGCATGCCCTGCATCACTCGCCGCGTTTTGTTGGATTCTCTCGTTGAAGCTCTTGGAACACTTAGTCGGGAGACAACTCCGTTAGGCTTTCATGTGTCATGGACAGACAAGATCCAGTCTTTTAGTGGAATCTTGGACAGTTGCTGCTGGTCTGTCCAGGATGTTTGGGCGGGAGCGTGGAAGTCACCGAGTATTTTGTTTACCTCGGCAATGTCATTAGCGACTCTGCTTCTTGCGAATCCGAGGCAGTAACGCCATGGGCTGGCATATGGGCACCTGAAATCACTGGCTGTCGGTCGCGTAATCTGAGCCATAGACCAAGCTCCGTGTTTTTTACTCTATTTTCGCTTCAGTCTTGCTGTATTATAGTGAGCCAGGACGCTTACTGTTTTTTGGGGTGAGACGGCAATTGGATTCCCTCATTTTACTACCTCACTATTCGCCGCATCCTCTGTTACCCGTTGACAGATCAACGCATCTAATGCAAGGGTTCTCAGGGAGGCGGAAGGTGAAAGGTAACTGCCTGATTCGTGATCGCCAACTGCGCGCCCCCTGGCGGACGGCAGATCCTGCCACCGTGAACGGGATCAGGTGGGTTGTGGCCGACTGCCAGGACGCCCCGTAGCTCTTGGTTGGGCAACTTCCGAGGGTAACCTCGAACTGCGGAATGCGCCGGGTGGTGCGGCTAGGTGAGTGAGTGTGAGTGAGTGTGTGTGGTATTCGTCCCGAGCTTTCATATCATTTTGTTGCTACTACGGAGTTTTCCGCATCTCTGCAATCAATGGCACCTTACATTTAACACTCTCAGGTTTGTACATGTGTGAATGCATGACCTCCTGCCGCACTTACGCCTGATCTAGCCGGGAGGTGAGATGCTAAGTGTGGAGCGAAGTGCGCCGGACTCCATAACATGTTAACTCGCGTGAGCCTGGGCAGTGAACGTGTTTCTATTTGCTGTACTTGATTTTTCTGAGATGAGATTGAATGGCCCGAGCAACGCGTGCGGAAGTACTACACATGTACTAATGTGGTCCTATACCACATCACTGGCGAGTGGCTGCTCTGGAATACTTTTCATGAAGCTAATCCATGTGTGGGCATACATCAGCAGCTGCATTTCTATCATTTGACTCTATTCCGCTTCTATATCAACGTAGCCGACTTTCACATTTCTACCGCCTCACACAATATGAATCCCACCTTCCCGCTAGAATTGATATGAGGAATATCCGGGAGGCGAAATTGGCATGAAATTAACGCGAGCACAAACGTGAAATGAGTCCGTGGCAAGAATCCAATCAAATAGTTTACTATTTCCGCGCCACCGTAAAGGATATCCCTGAAGTATACCTCCCTCAGACGGTCATATACCCGAGTTTCTAGATCTTAATAGCCACGTAATCCCAGCATACAGTTTATTACCTTGCTTTGCAACACAACGATTTTGATATTGATACCAAACTGCATTCGAGACGCGAGACGCAAACCATATGAAACGGACCCAAGAACGCAATATAATCCATCATATATTTTGCTCATTACAAAAGTTTTCTCTTGTCAGATAAAAAAAAAATAGGCATGAATTTTAATGTAGCCGCTATTCAGTAGGATTTTTTTTCCGGGGGTGGGGGGGGGGGGGGTCTCAACTGTGTTAACTAAAAGTCGGAATCTCTAGTCTATATCCTCCATGACCCCATCTTAAAATCTGAAATAGCCATCAGATGTTTTCGTAGACACCTTTTTCGGCTGTGAAATGGTACAGCTACAAGATTGGAATGCATATATCTGTTGAAGATGGACATTCGTATCAGGCTTTCATAATCCATTTTCTTCTGCACGGAATTAGGTATGCCGGTTTCCGAAAAATGGTGACATAAAATGGCACAGAATTAGTAGCTGTGGGCTTGAGTAACAACAAGCACCACATTCACGTCTAGAGAAACACATCAGTAAATAATTTTTGTGGTGGGTGTGAGGATTGGCCTTAATTCCAGGAAGGGGGAACTGTTCGATTGCGCATAATTTTAACGTCGTATCGGCAGATCAATTCATAAGCTTCGATGTATTCAAATAAATATAACATTTCAGTGTGTTGGCTAGTGTGATCCTCTATGACATGTGGGACTCTGGCTTACAGGGGCAACTAAAGTTCACGTTATCGGTATCAGCGTTGCTTTAGATGATATTCATATATGACAACATTTGAACACAAGCAGGTCACAACAGCCCTCACAGAATCTGAGAACTTCTCTGGTGCCTTGAGGTTCTTGATGCCATCACAGAATTCAATTGTTTCAATAGAAATTGGTCACCAATTTTGTCCTGGCATCTGGATTCTATACTTTCATTGAGTAATGACTCCCTCTGACATACTTCTGTCTCGGACACCGGGGCAGTCATTTCGGTAGCGATGATCCAACACGGATTACGGTTCAAAAGTGTCACTCGACAGCATCTCTACTTCCGTCATAAAGTCGGAAGACCGATATTTATATGCAATGTGATCATATAACATCATCGCAAGGAATTGAAATGACAAACTAGGTATATAAAAACATAGTCTGGGATTTTGGGTCATCACATTGCCCAAACTTTCATCATACAGTTATCCTGCACTACAGGGAAATTCCGACTGGTGACTTCTGAAGTTAGGGTATTCTATAACGCAACTACATACTTCTCTCACACAGATTACTGAAGTTGAAGAAATGATGTGATGTAACAGTCAGTACTATCAACGTGTGGTTATCAAACATATCATGTCACGCTGCTATGGCAGAGCGGTTTTGATTGACAAGTGTGTGTGACAAACAGTTATCCATGTCATCTTCAGTCAGTATTCCTCAAGTTGTAATAATCCAGTGCGACCTCGATTTCCTATAGCTGATTTTTTCTGAAGAAATCTTTACAGCTGTTATGCATTTTAAAAATTTGCGTTTGGGTGTGTTTGTGACGCTTCTTCTGCTTCTTCTAAGAACGTCTCTGAATCACGCAAGCATCCATTGAGTTCGAACCCAACCTGTAGGTTATAGTTATAACGAGGGTCTGGGGAAGCTTGTAAGAACAATACCTTGCATTGGAAGGATGTGTGGCAGGTTACTTGGCACGAAGGGCTTTGCACTTAGTGGATGATCCATATCGTTGTTAGCAGGCGAAGGTCATCTAAGGTCTGTCTTATGAACGAATACCACCCTCTTTTCAGTTTTCAGGGTGGCGCGGCAAAGAAGATCTCCGAGCCCCTTGGTCCTGGTCCTCATAAAGTGAACTCCTGACATCAATTTCGTTCGATACGAGGTGGCGAAGAATGGCACGCCTTCGGACTGTTCTTGACGTTCTAGGTGCACGCCATCTCCACTGGACGAGCATCCATTGCATTCATTGGGTGCGTTTTTGTCGACTGTTAGTGATAGATAATTTTGCACGGCGACTCGTAACGCAAAGGGTCACGTGACCAGTAATCAGCTGTGTTGTCAATGGGGAAGTAATTTTGTATACAAAATCAAGTGCTAGCAAGTAGGCCGTGGCCATAACCATCAGTCTGTTTGGGACTGTTAGTTCTGTTAGAATGATGTAATGGTGTCAACATGACTCGTCAGCCATCAGGCCCTTGATTGAAGCCGAATTACGTAATTATCTGTCACTAACAATCGACAAAAACGCACCCAGTGGTGTCTGTGACTGCGGAGAAATTTTCCATTATTCCGCAGTCCACTCATCCGCCGCGGGTCCCTGAACATGCCGAGGTGCATTCCAGGATACTATTAGAGTATGGCATCTGCACCCCATAACAAAACGAATAATTGCCTATAATCAAATCGAAAAAGTTGTTTTGTTCCAATTTTTAAAAGCTTTTTACCGAATGTAATGACATATTAAATGTTCGAATAATGATAGAAGGACATAATACCGGAGCAAAGTCCTATTGGAAGAAGATTACTGATCTCCATATACCTCTTAAAATGTTTACCCCTACGACCTTTTTCCTTAAGGCAAATTACTTCTTCAACACCAAAATCAACTTCAAATATCTGGAAAAATGAACCACAGTTGGTTGACATGCCTTTTGCATCAACCCAAAACATATATTACGATGAAAATTCAAACTCACTCGGTTATCGGTACCACCTATAACCGAAAAGAAATTAATTCTTTCTCTATAAAGACCGGCAGTGATGTTGCGACATGTTTAAAAAAGGCTAGGAGATTCCCACGGGAACGCGATGGTTTTGGCGGGAGTCGATTCGCTTAGAGTGGAATGGAGTGTCGTATGTTACTGTGGGAAGGAAAGGTTTTGCTGGAACTCGAAACTACCGATGGACACGTAGGCGATTTATATGAAATATGAAGTGTTGATGAGGCCCAGATTGTGAAATCTGCAACACATGTTGTGGACCCGTGTCATTAGCCTATTGCTACGTCACTGTGCTGCTTAAAGCCTGATACGGCCATAATGGGACTGATGTTGTCGGTTTAATAGCCTGTTCGCCATCGCGGGAATGATGTCTTGTTAAATATTATCGATCATCGCGGGACTCTGGACATATCTCTTGACGACTGAACGCGGTACCTTTGAACGCGGAGCAGAGCGGAATCAGTATCGTAGTGGGATTACCACAACTTTTTTCTTGGGACTGTTTTTTTCACTGTTTATATTAACCTGGGATTCCTACTCGTACTCCAGCACTCAAGTCAAGATGTATACGCTAGTTGCTTTTTTTTATTATTACAATCAATCATTGAATCAGTGTGATTTGACAACCATTGTAGAGATGTAAATAATTCCATAATCGAGAGAAAGAGGATTGAATGAATAAATATTCTGGCCAAATTTGTCATTTTTGGTCATGCGTTTGCAAACCAGGCCTGCTCACTTGTGGTGCCGTTTAGTAGTGCATAAGGGTAGGAAGGACATGATCCTCATAACGACCCGGCAGCCACAACACGCCAGGAAAGAAAAATGAACCAAGACACTAAAATACTTCGCCCGTGATTCGTGAAAAATAAATCAAGAATGTTCTTGACGCACCAACTCTACGAGGAACAACATTCTGGAAGACAATTCCAATCATTGATCACGCTTGCGAGAGAAATATTTCGACTGCCAATCTGACAGCGCTTGCAACGAAGATGAGACAGGCCTCTATTCCCAGTAACATTGGAAAATTCATTATTAGTGGATGGACAGGCAACCGAGTCCATGGACAATTTTGAAAAACCTGAATCAAGTCACCCGACTTCGCCTCAGTCCAGGTAGGTAGACTGGGACCGCCTTAATCTTTCCTCGAGGCTAAAATTCTTCAGACAGGCATCATTAAGGCTAGTTAGCCCTACGCTGAACGTTTTCAAAACCGCTTGTCTTTTGCCCAAGAGTAAGGATTCCACACTTGCTTACAGAAGATTCCGGGTGCGGTATCACCAGTTGCTAAACAGCCTGACAACAATATCATTATCAAGGAAATGAAGTGACGTCTAATCAAGCCAAGAATTCAATTTACCTCTTCTAGCAGCTTCAGCACAATGCTTGGAGTGTTTCAAAGAAGAATATAAAACAAACCCCAAGATCTTTTTCTAATTCACATCCTGAATATTTTGGCCATGTAACTTGAAGGAAGCGTTGCGATTGTGAAAACCAAAAATGTGGACATGAAAAAAAATTGCCAGGCGGAATACCATTTGGCGAATGATATCAGATTTACCTTTGGAAACAATTGCAGCATCATCCTTCGAACCGACCTCCAGATACCAATTGGTATCGTCTGCGAACCCTGGAATGAACAGATCCTTCAGGATCGTCAATATACCCCAGCAAGAGTAACGGCCCGAGAAACGATCCCTGGGGAACACCTAGTGACCTTTGCAAGAAGACGACCGCCCATTATGACAACTCGTTTTCCCCTACTATGAAGCCACTCACGAATCCCTTAAGGACATTCCCCTCAATGCCAAATCTTTCCAACTGAGCAAGAGACGTCATGAGGAACCTTGTCAAAAGCTTTACGAAAGTCCAGGAAATTATATAAATAGCATTGCCGTTGTCAACAAAAACTGCTAACATATTCCATAAATTCAAAGAGAATAGCGACACGAACGATCCTTCTCTAAACCATGCTGAGGAATCCCTAATCAGGACTATGCTCATGGAAATAATCAACCATATGAGCCCGAATGATTGATTTACATTACCTTGCAGAAAACACTAGTAAGACTGAATGGCAGTAATTAACAGAGAGACCGGTTACCGTTCGTGAAAATAGGAGAAAACATTTGGATTCTCTCATCCAATCATCCGGAACAATCCCTTCTGGCAGAGTCTCCTTGAAAATAATAGCTAATGGAACACCACAACTCGTCGCAAAGGTTTTTAGTAGAAAGGATTAAAATCCGTCAGGACCAGGAGATTTATCATTTTTGAGACTTCTGCCAGTTCTCCTTTACTAAACCAGACGAACACCATATTACCAATACTCCGCGGAGAAACCCCGACAAATAGGTCACCAAAATTATCCAAGTTCTCACTAGTAAAACAACGAGAAATAATTATTAAGAACCTTAGTCATCTCCATCTCCTGGTTGTACTAATTGTACTACCCGAGTCGAAATCTATCAAAGGACCAATGCTGCCTTGACTTCTGCTTCCCCCTCACATACAGAGAAAAATGCACTGGATTCTCTTTAATATTAGAGGCAATCTGCTTCGCAAAATTCAAGTTGCACAGAAACTAAACGAGGAAATGCTTTTGCTGAACTTTGAAATGCCATAGATCAGGACACTGGACCAGAAGAACGATAAAGTCGCAAAGATGTCAGCTTAACGATTTGATGGCCAGAAAAACTCCCTTTTCATCCTAGAAGGCCTCTGGTTCTTACTGCGACATTTCCTCCAAGAACGCAAACTTTATAACCTCGTTACCTTTCAAGGACACTTATTCAAGAGTCACAGAATGACTTTCAAAATTATGCCAATCTACTCGACTAAAAAACCTAGAAATGGCATCGACATTGGCCTTCGCGAAACAAGGAACAAGCTCTAGACTCTGTGGGATATTGATAAACACGACAATTGAAAGCTAAAATCATCGTAATCATTGGCACCGAGCTTCCCAAGCTCTCTACATTATCTACACAATTTGGATCACTGCTCAAAACTAAATCCAATATTATGCTTTCTGGTGGAAAAATGTTACATGCTGAGAAAGGAACTGGAAACATCCTGCGTGACATTGAAAATGCCATATCCATGACTTCCGGCCACTATACCATTAGACCAGAATATCTGGATAATTGCAATCACCCATAATAATTGTACTCTCCCCAGAAACTTCGAAAAGCCATGTCGGAAAGAAGAGCAGTTGTGTTTTCAGAGCTATTTGGAGAACGGTACACAACGCCAACTAATAAACAACTGGGAATACCAGATGATTTATACGGGAATTTCACACCAACGGAATCTCACACCAAACAGAGTTGAAAAAACTTACACCAATATCTGCCTTCTCAAAACTAATTCAAGTCAGACTCACATACACAAAACTCCACCACCACTGCCACGGAGAGTATCGGTTCTATCTTGCCTATAAACAACATAACCAGTAAGGTGAACTTCGTCTGTGCAATATCACTGTTCAACCCACCCAACTCTGTGATATCAATAACGTCAGGCTTGCGTTCCTGGACTAAAAACTGGCAACTCAATCAACATTGTTCCTGATACTTTGAACATTAGCACAGAAAAAAAAGACAGCTGGCTAACATAATCTATCGCAACTGTTGACCTCGCCAGACCCTCCCACTGCGATGCTCACTATTAACAACCCTGCAGTAGCCTACTACGGACACCAGAAACCCTCGCTCCCAAATTTAGTTTAACAACCCTTCATGCAGAAATGACCACTTGCCTAACACTGAAGCCTCGCACCATTAAGGTGATACCATCCTTAGCGAAAAGGAACCCTCCTTCCCAGAGACACAAACAAAACATAACAACTGACGCCCTCCCCACGCCTCTAAATCTAACCACCTTTGCGACCCGCTACGTCCTCCTTGCAAACGACCATTCAACCTAGGGAGAAATCGCGACTTTCGACCTAGTGGACTTCAGCCTGCACGCAGTTCAACGGAACGGATCTTAGGACGTCCTGACTGTCCCCCGGATATTATATGCCTATCTCTACGCCACCACCTCCTCATCTCCCACGATCCTTGTTAACACAACCTCACTAATATCCTCTACCCTGCTCCCGAAGACAAACACGCGTACTCTTCAGCTTATCTATGCGACTAAATTCCTGTTCCCACATGACCGTACAATCGAATCCCCCACTAGTAAACACTTCCCTTTTAACCTTTCTCCTCCTCCCCCACAGTCCTCCTCAAACCACCTCAACTGGAACAACCCCTTCTCTGACTGTCGCCACTCTTCTGTAACCTCACCCGCCCCCACGCCCATCCACTGACCCCCCTCACTTGCCTCCTCAACCCCCCCCCCTTGCCAGCCAGCACTAAAAAAAAAAAAAAACTATTCCATTTCACGGCCAGGACCAACTACTACTTCCGTTGTATCGCCAGCAGCACCCCTCCTAACCTCCTCCCCACTGAAGCTCACGTGCCCCAAGACTCGCTTCAAGCTCAGCTATTCAATGACACTTCTCAATATTATAAATATACCCATGCGCCTGGTGTCCCTCAAAGCTCACCCCCTTTACCTCATCCCGACTTCAAAAACTCAATCCACATTCGCAATCCTGACAGCTATCATCTATCCTTCCCTCCCATATCAGCCAAAAAATAGAAGACAAAAAGTGACAGAGAGTTATGAATAAGAAGGGGGCTACCATGAAGATACTAAATGCAAAAGAAAACAAAAGAGTAAAGGGAAAGCACTCACAAACACTACCAAACGAAACCAATACGGCTGGCGGAATACAAAAAAGAAGCTTACCGAGTTACCCCCAGTCACGCGACGAACCAAACAGATTAACACAGTCACCACACAAACACTAAGGACCCTAATTGACTGAACCCATACAGCCAAAATGTCTATGAAGGAACTCAACACCAAACGGAATGAGCTTAGGGCAGGATGCTAGACGTAGAAGAGAACGATAGGCTGCACCTTCCCCCGATTACAGATAGGCTCAGACAAACATGCACGAAGAAAGAGATCCGTAGGATATTCTAAGCACTTGAGAATCTCACGGAACAGAAAGATGCTGACACACAGATCACACAAGAATATAAACGAATGGATCACAAAAAAATGCAGAAAATCCGTAACAAAACAGAGCGATTGCAAAATGTGAACTTGTCGGTGGTGTTGCCAGAAAGAACCACGGACCCCTACTGGGGACATAACACCTGAATTTCAATGTACAGTAGACAGACCACCCTTAATTCGCATTTAGGGGGAATTCAATGGGAAATGTGGGCACTCAGTAAATATTCTGGGTAAACATTTCACTTCTGATTCACCCTGCTTGTATTTCTCCAATTTTTCGCCAGAATTGTAGTAACTTGCGCTCCTCCATTTACATTTTAGTTCTCGACTGTTTCGATAACGTTTAGTAGAAAAGAAGGCAATTTCATTGCATTTCACAGGCGAAAGCTAATCGTACACCACTATATAATAAGAACCTTCGTCTCAAGCTTCGTGGTATAATACTTTGCAGATTAGACATTAGCACGCATTTCTTTGGCAAGGGGGATCAATGAGTGGAATAGCTTCCTGGAATCGTTTTGGTCTATCAATGTTTTCATGACTTCAATGACCGTCGTGACTGAGTCCTAGGAACTGAAGACGAATTGTTCTGTTCTCCTTCTTCTTGGGCTGTTGTGGCTCAGATTATGTCCTAAATCGTGGATCGGCTCATCGACAATGAAGGAAGGTAATGCAGAATGTGTTCATCACCACGTTTATTCACCAAATTCATTAACGGATATAGAAGTGGTTTAAGAATGCCTTTAGAAAACGACAGGATAGAAAATGCAGGCATATTTTATATTCATTAAAGACAATCATTCAAAACAATTCATTCAAAATAATTTAAGTTAACTTTTAGCTATCACGCCACCAATTAGTCTTTCTATAGAAACCCTGAGAAATGATTGAAGAATGGTACTAAAGAAAATGGTACTATTTATTCGAAAACCGCATTTTCAAATATCTAAACGTTCACCTAATCCATCTCTGCGTGTAAATGGAAATTCCACGGCAACGCATATCTTTCTTCCGTCACTCAAACTACCAGCGATTGCAAAAGGAAAATTACGCTTTCACGACTTAACATCCTATACCATTAATTAGAAATAGCTTGGTAACAAACTAATAAAGGTGAAAGCGAACAAATGTCCGCAACATAAAAATAAATGAATTCACCGTATCAGAATATAAGAACTCGTGAATTTCACACAAAACTGATCCGTTTGTAACGAAAATGATTACGCTAATTCTTACGAAATTCAGAAAGACATACTTTGAACATGCCATCATGTTGGGGGGAAAACAAATCTGTTTGCCGGAACCTCTCTACTCCCGATTGTCGGCCCTATATACTCAAATTCGGTCGTATACTAAAGTAATTTCTAAATAACCTCGTGTCGTGGAGGTATGTTGATGATTGGAAGTAGAGCAGGCTCGTACGACTGTCAGTAACCTATTGAGGGGGTATGTGAACAAACCATCACCGATTAATGAGTATTGATGACTTCTAACGTTAACCTGCATCTTCATCTTCTTCTGCTGGGCAAGAATCCGGAATGGTCCAACGATCTGCGATCTTCTGAGCTTTCTGGTTTGAAAAACAAATAATAAATATAACTAAACATATTAAATCTATTATACATATGAGGAAAAAAAGGGGGGTTATATTATATATATTATTATATAATATATAATATATATACTATAATTAATATATATATATATATATATATATCGATATATATATATTAATATATATTATAATATATTATACTACTATATATATATATATATATAATACTATCCCTCCTATGTAATTGAATTAGAAGGAACAATCAGCCATTCAACCACCATTATTTGGCTAAAGTTTGTACTGGATTTTTTTTTTTTTTTACCACATGCCTTGTAAGTGTATCACCCCGCCCCCTCTTTCTCAACGATGTGGAACACCCACTAGTTTTCCCTTGACGTGTGTAATAGGTTCTCCACAGGCTAACCGTATTGACTGTACCGTAGGCCTCCATTAGGCAGGGGTAGATTTCATGGCAATGCTGGCTTTTCCAGTCGAATAAATGGAAAATGGGTTAAATTACCCTCAGGACAAGCGTCATAAGTGATGGATGTATCCCGTTTTCATTCTAAATATCCGAAGATTATATCCCAGCAACCAATACTATTCAGAGATGGAACAACAGACTTGATATCAGCCCAGAATGTGATTACAATTCATTTGCGGAACCATCAGACCGTGTATTAACTTTAGCCGTGGTTCGAACTCTGCTTGAATTTTCATCACTTGAGGGATTTGTGGAATTTCATGAAGTCACTATCAATTGTCGTTGGGCCAGTTACAGAATATAATTTCTCAATAAAATTTTGTTTTACTACTTAGAATTCCATGGAGGTCAGGAACTTCGGACCCATCATTGTTTGTTGAAATATTAATAGTTGAATTTTGCTATTCCGTTTGTGAAGGCTACAAAATATTGTGTATTCTCCGTGCCGTTTTCCAACTCTCTGCCTGGAACAACAATTATACGTAAATTTTTAGTTTTTTTTTTTTAATTCTTCTTTCTTTTTTTCTTCTAATCGATATACATGGCTATATATAAAACTGCAGGATTCTCACATCTGCTGTCAAACTCAGAGATATATATATACATGAGAGATCTGTGTAAAAACTTGAACAAGCCTGTGATATCATTGGCAATTTCCTCGGTCCTGTGGTGTTCCGTGCAAAACCAACACGATGACAATGAACACTTCAGTTGACTCTGTAAGCCGGGTGATGTAAAAGAAGTCAAACATTCGGGGTTCGGAAAGGGAGAGAGAGGGGGGGGGGGGGGGAGGGGAGGGAGGGGGGAAGTGGGAGGAACAGCACCATATGTTCCACGAGCATTTGTTGTTCTTGATAAAAAAAATCGCAAACGCAGTCCTATTTATACCTAGACTAGCCCACTAACAGGCGATATAGTTGCATGTTCTTGACTTTCCGAAAAAAAGACTTAGAGGAAGAGAAGGGGAGAGATGGGAGAGAGTGGGGGAGTGAGTGGGGGAGAAAGTGGGGGAGGGAGTGGGGGAAGGAGAAGAGAGAGGGGGGGAGGAGAGAAGAGAGAGAGAGAGAAGAGGGGGGGAGTCGTTATTTTTCTACTTTCTTCTCGATTTCCTTTAGTCTTTCCCCCGTATAAACCCCTACCGACTACGCCCCCCCCCCTCCTATAGCGTGAAACACATATCGGAAGTGCCCGCGTCGGTCCTAGACCGGCGGGGTGAGTGGGAGGGGGTCCTCTAGCTGAGGCAGAGGGTATGGAAAGGTGACTCACAGGGTCTTTGGTGTCACCTCCTTCGTCTACCTGCCTTATTGCGTCCCTTCTTGTTATTCCTTCCTGCAATGGACGAAAACAAAGGGAAAAAGATTTAAACTGAGAGAAAACCAGAAATCCAAAAGGCGTAGGAATTCCTTTCTCATTTCTAATAATCAGCTATGACCAGCTACAAGAACAAACGGGATAATGGGATGATAACCACCAAACTTCACTCGACGGGACCGAGAGTTTGAACTTATCGTGTTTCACATAGTCAGACTCGACCTCTTTTAACCCCATATGATCTTTGACTGAACCAAACGATAGGATGTTCATGTACTAATTATATGGAACCCATATATCAATTATAAGCTTGATCCATCCAGGTGGAGTCCGAGTAATACTGTGTTCCCACCCAAAATTGGGTAAATATCACTGTTTCACTATTTCCTATTTTGTCAATCGAAATGACTTCAATATTTCACTGAAACCACAGGGTTCTGTTCTCCCCATACGATCCATCCAAATTGCTGCTCGATTGGGCCAAGCGTTCTAGACTTATCGTGACACAACAATAGGTTTCATGTAGTCATTATGCGGTGGGATCTAATGGGGTCTACTTACCGTCTTCACGGGCCAAAATTAGCCAAAATATCCATTTCACATCGTGTTCACAAGTCAGCACCACATACAATCATCCCTGTCATGACTGCATAGATTCCTCTGACTCATCGTCAAGGAAAAAGAAAAAAAGAAGAAAAAAAAAGGAGGAATCATTTTGTTCTGCAGCATTTACTGAATGGGTCTTGGTTTATGCTACGGTGAGACTGATACAGACAGTTGAGAATGATACAAGTTTCCTGGAACATTCTGGAATACATTGGGCATATACATTCAGGTTCAATAAATTCGATGCCAGAATATGAAAATACTAGCCATTGATGCGAAACCCTCAGACTCACCTAAAAGACACTGCAGGCTCGAATACAACAAGGTTATATTGTGGAAAATGAAAAACTGTATCTAGAGGACCAACCCCCATTTCAATACGATGTTCCTATGTGGAGTTATTGGCCTTCCAAGTTTGGGCCATTAAGCTTACGTATCAATTGGGGAGAACCCAATTGCCGCAATACGCACAATGACGTCACCATGGCAACACAAGCAATTATGTTATGTATTGATTGTTTCATTTTGTTGGATAAGTCAACATTTAGCCGAAAAAGTTTTTTTTTTTTCTGTTTGTCTTTCTCTACCAAAGTAACCAGAACACCTACCAACAAACAACAGCAATACTCGCCCATAGACTAAATGCTTTTCGAAGGTAAAAATTTATGTTTGAATTTCAATAGAAAACAAAGAATACTTGCAGGGTTGTGCAAATATGACATCATTTAATATTGCATGATGGGATGCATTCGATCTTGTGCAATACACATGCTTCATAATACACAAACTTCAAATGACTATAACTCCCTAACGAAATCCTATGAACTCCCGGTTGGACTGACGCATTACGTTCTAATCCAGCTATAAATTAGCCCCTGTATAAATCATCATGCAGTTGTCCTTTGAGGTACTCTACTAAATGTGTACTGTCATTGGCACTTCACTTTACAAGCGTTCAGTAATTGAAAACAACTCTAAACCATATCCGAACCATATCCCACATGATCTAAGCCATCAATTCAAAAATTTGTGTAGAATCTGAAGATGTTCAGAGAGCGATATGCTGAACAGCAGTTTTTGAAAAAGGGGTAGTTTCGTCCGAGAGCTACTGCTGTCTGTAAGGTGTTGGTGTTAGTGTCGAATTCAAAGTTTCCCATTATTTCACTAGAGGATGACCCATAACCCCAGGAAAAACGGGTCTTGTACTCCTCATATCAAAACATGGAGCTAATATATAACGGGAGAGGCAAGGGCGGTCTAATGCTTGCAACTATTGAAGAGAGATTGTCCCCATGCGAGTTCACTGAAAGAAAAAAGCAATTATGTGTAGGAGTAGCATCGTATCCGTAACATACAGTTCGTTTTAATTTTTGATTGCAGGAAAGCTGCGGAGACAAATTATACGAAAGAGCAACAAAGAAAAACCTTGAAAAGGGCCAGTATGTGTGCATGTAGTACCAACACAGGGGAAAAGGTCGTCCATCACGGGTGGGACTTGAAAGTTGATCAAGGCGATCGCCCCCCCCAGTGGTATCGCCTGGTGCGCGATCATTGGTTATTCCATCAGTCACCATGCAAAACAATTATAAAGTCATTCCATGTGCTAGCTTAACGATTTTGGATTAGCATTTGACAGAAACAGCTTCCTAGCAGTTGAACAATTCAAATTCATTAGGACTGATTATTGCCACCGCTCTACCAAGAAGTATAAAGTTTGGTTGGGAAAAAATGACTAACATGCATACATCATCGCAAATTGACACAATACTCATACTTCCTAAAATCTAGGACCAGGGGGGACCACACTTCTCATGGAAATCCACCAATACTTTTTCTCTGCATTGAATGCATTTCCTACTTTGTGCCAAATATACACAATGAAATAACCCCGTGAATCGAGGGTGGAAAATGTTGAAAAATTTGGGGGGACGAAGTAGACAGTACTCACCCAAGCTTCATAAAATCGAACGAACTATGTCAATGTTAAAAATTGGAGAGGGAGGTAAGCATACCCACAAGTTCGTGGAAAATCCAGCAAATTTCAAAAATACGCTATGAATTATGCAAATAGACACGGTGAATAACCTCCAGTGACCCTGAATCCCTGATAAAAAAATCGGAAACTTAAGGTAAAACATACCAACCAGGTATAATGAAAATCCAGCCAACTTCACGAGTTCGCATAACTGATGCAAATTAACCCATGTCTGGACCTCCATTTGACACCGAAGTTTGGGGAGAAGTTTCGGACGGTTAAGTAGACCATATTCCCCACCCAAGTTTTGAAAATTTCGCATAAATTATGCAAACTGGACAACTTAATTAGCAAATTCTACGCTGTGAAATCCAATAATTTTCACCTGCATATATCCTGCACCTATGTACAAAAAATATCACCATAGCACCTACGGTTCATCCGTTAAGCTTGCTAGCGAGCCTACAGAAGTCACATAAAATATACAAATTCCCTCGAATTCTTGACTTTTGGTGTGCCGAAATCAACAGAAACATCGGGTGTTCAACAACCAACCTTGATCCAACATACGAAATTTCACTTCATCAAAATCGTTTTTACCGTTCCAGAGAATTCCCCACTTACAAGAATGAACCACATACACAGCACACACACACACACGCACACACACACAACCACCACCCTTCACAGACACACACACACGACACAAACGTGCACTCGCTGAGTCTCTTTATGAACTGTGTTCCATCCGAGAAAAAACATGGCATGTTAGCAGAGTATTGATTCGTCTCTCTATTCTACACAGCAGCGACAATCGATGGAGACGCTTTATCGTTGATTGCTGGAACAAGTAGTAACTTGGTATAAGAACACAGAAACACCAGAAAGCCAAAAGGGCTTAAGTGATTTCTTGAACTGTTTCTGTCAACCTAAGTCAGACACCGGACAAATGGGAGATTTTACCACCTCATTATGGGCAACTAATGTTGTCCACTAACTAATAGGGTTTTTCCTGTACCTTTGTAAGAAATCTACACACTAAATTTCCAGGTTTTCAAGACTTTTTGAACTTTGCTAACCTCAGATGACCTGACCTGACTCCAAAACAATAGGGTTTCATGTACTCATCCTGGAGGAAACAATAGGATAATGGTGATTAAACACAAACTTGACAGCTCGACGGGACCGAGAGGTTTGAACTTATAGTTGTCACAATATTTTCAGACTTCGACCTATTGTTAACCACAGATTGATTCTTGACCCTGACCCAAAACGATAGGAATCATGTACTCATTATGGGGAACCCACAATCAAGTATGGCTCCATCCATCCATTGGGGGTCGAGTCATCGTGTTCAAAGGCCAATACAAATTGGCCAAATTATCGAATTTCAACAAATTTTTTTTTTTTTTTCCTATTTAGACCACAAATTAACCCCGACCTGAACCAAAAACCAACAGGGTTCCGAATACTCCCCATATGAATGCTATACACTAAATTTCAAACTTGATCAGACCAAACCAACCTGGACTTTCGTGTTTACAATGTGTTCAGACTTTAAACCTCTGGCTGACTCAGATGACTTGACCGACCCAAAAACAATAGGGTTCATGTTCTCATCACGGGGAGTGGAACACACATATCAAGATGAGCTTCATCCATCCGATGGGGTCGAGTTCATCGGGTTACAAGCCAAGAGTGGCCAAAATATCGACTTTCAAAGAAATTCATATTTTACCATAATTTAATCCGACTGCTGAACCAAAAATCAATAGGGTTCAGGTATCATCATGGGGAACCACTCTTAAGTATGAGCTTCATCTCTGTGATGGAGATGCCCAACATTCCAGAAGGAAAAAAAAAACACGAGCAGGCGGGAGATGTGTGCAGTGCCTACTGAAAGGGGGAGCAGCTGTCCCGATGTTGAGCCTCAGGGTCGTTCGACAGCAGGCTTGAGGTTCTTGGGCTGACAATACTGGTTATCTCAGGTGGCAAGTTGTTCCGACACTGGTGGTTCTTGGAAAGAAGGAGTATTTGTAGCATTTCCGGACGTGTGTGATGCTCATATAAATAGTTCGAGTTGGAGCGGGCGGGTTTACGTGGGCTGGCTGATGAGGTGATATGAATAGGAAGGCAAGGGCCCCCCTTATGGCTTTGTGAAAAGTAGAGAGCCTGTCAGTCTCCCTCCTAGTGATCAAATGATCCACTGAAGGTTTGAACAAGGGCAGAAGCACTGTGGTCCCAATCATGTTTGTGTGTACATTCGGCTCCTGCACGTCTTGAACCCTTTCAAGCTCTGAGTGAGCTTTACAGTGTACGGGTCCCAAAAAAGAGGAAACAGTATCCAAGCTTGGACGGATGAGGGTCTTTATGAACCTCTGCTGTGATGTCTTTTGTACAGGAGTTTAGGTTTCGACGACAAGGCCAATGTTTTGTTAGCAGCAAGTGTAAGTCTGTTGTGTGATTATTCCACTTCAGATTGTGGGTATGTCAACACCAAGGTAAGGATGCGAAGCAGTGTCTTAAGAATGGTGTGACCCCAAGGAGTAGGTTGTTAAAATATAGGGGATATACTTAGCAGGGATACGAAGCACGTTGCATTTTCAGCCAGTTGAATTTCATTGCCTGTTTTGGTCCAGGCTGCTATAGAGGTCCGTTCACTTTGTGGCATTCAGAGTCCTTGTATTGATTAAGTTTTTTTTGTTTCTATAAATAACACTTCATCAGCACACAGCCTAGGTTGAGGTAGGTGGTCTGCAAAATCCTTTATATAGGTGTTGAACAAACAATGGGGCCCTCAAACTGTACCATTGCGGAACACCATAATCACACTTGCCCATTGAGACAACTCCCCACCCAACACCCACACTCTGTTTGCGTTTTTCCGAATGGGATCGAGTTTCGTGTTTACAAGCCCAAAATGGCAAATATCGATTTTCAAATTTTCTTCTTCAAAATTCCCCGCCCGCCTGGAACCAAAAACAACAGGGTCCTGTACTCCTCATAAGACGCTATACACCTAATTTCACTCGATCAGACCAATATTCCTGGACTTAACGTGTTACCAAGGTTTTCAGACTTGACCTCTGGTGACTTCGGATTACTCTGACTGACCCCAAAACAATGAGGTTCATGTATCACTCATTGGAAACAGACATACCAAGTAGGCGCTTCATCCATCTGGGTTGGGTCGAAGTACCGTGTTTACAAGCCAAATTGCCACAATATCAAATTTTTCACAATTTTCTATTTGGACCAAATTCACCCCCGACCTGAACCCAAACAACAGGTCCTGTACTCCCCATAATAATTCTATACACCTAATTTCAACTCGATCAGACCAACTATTCTGGACTACCGTTTTACCAAGGTTTTCATACTTTGACCTCGGGTGACTTCGGAATGACTCTCTGACCTGACCCCAAAACAAGAGGTTCATGTACTCATCATGGGAAACACGAATACCAAGTATAAGCTTCAAACATCTGGGTGGGTTCGCGTAACCGTGTTTTACAAAGCCAATGGCCAAAATCAAAGTTTTCACAAATTTTTCATTTGGACCAAAATTCACACCCCGACCTGAACCAAAAACCATAGGGTTCCTTTACTCCTCATAAGAAATCTACAACACCATATTCACCCTTGATCAGACCAACTTTCTGGACTTTTCGAGTTACAACAGGGTTCAGACTTGACCTCCTGGTGACCTCAGACGTTCTCTGACCTGACCCCAAACAATAAGGTCATGGTACTCATCCATGTGAAACACACAACAAGTTGAGCTCATCCATACTGGGGGGGTCGCGTCACCGGTGAGGAAAATAAAAAGGGGTGGTGGAAAAGGAATAAGGAAAAGAAAAGGTGGAGGCCAAGCCAAAATGTTTTTCAGACTTTCATTCCTGGTGACCTCTGACCTGACCCCAAAATCAGTAGGATTCATTGTACTCATCATTGGGGACACCATACCACGTATGAGCCTGACCTACTGAAACCTGATCAAGTTATCGTGGTTACAAGCTGGGCGTCCCCCCACACATACACATACACACACACACACACAACGTGACTGCATAAATTCCTCTGACTTCGTCAAGGCATAAAAAACGTACCGATAAGAAGCAGAACGCGTGCATGAGCTTTGGTAAACTCTGGTACTGTTCAAGTTACGATGTCCAATCCGGAAGTATAATCCGCAGACCAACCACCTCGCACTGAGTCAAAAGGCTTAGGAAATACTCACTGTATCAAGGTCGTCACTCTCATGTCGCCGTTGTACAATCCGCCCTCCCACACACTTTCCCCTCGAATACAGACTTCTTCAAATGTATGTACACCAGGCCGTAAACGCGGATAGGACCTGTATTCGACTCAGCTCTCGCCCTTAAAATGATGCGGATGACCTATACGACAATGAAAAAATCACGTAAGGACAACCTCCAGATTCCATACGGGATACGACATGGATGGAATCGTAAGTATCCAGCGCGACACATTTTTGACTTTCAGTGAGGATAACGAGCAATGACGTTAGAACGCCATTCAATCCGCAGATCAATATATACAAGCGTTCAATTACTTTCGAGTATTCGTTAAAAACGGAAGAAGATTGAGAATCTTTGATGCGAGGAGTCACTGCCGCATCGGTTCGCGCAGTTCCTTTACTAATTGGCACTTCCTATCCATATTATTCGGATGAATCGTTGCCGTATTGTCGATGACACCATTCTTCATCTCGGCAGACCATTTGTACTCATTTAGTCACACTATGACAATAGTTCTAACGTTTCGCTGCACGATCTCAATTCAGGCTGAACAAACAATATTTCGCAAAGGTCTTAAACCTATACATCTTTGTAGCCTCTTATCGTTTTGTTTACTTTATGGTAAGTTTCTGCTTTTTCTTATCTTATACATTGTAATTAGTGTCTTATCCACATTTTTTGCTTGTCTTTGATTACCTAGCGGTATTTTTAGTATTTTATGGTCGGGATTTTCTGTTGGTGGTTATTTTTACTTGTAATTTTCCTAATGTTTTTCAGCTTGTGTTTCATTTTTTCTCTCTAGTTTTCCACTATGTATAAATAAGTTTGAGAGTGGCGCTTTTCCAAACTGGTTTATAATAATACTTATACAGAAGGGGGCTTGTGTGGTAATGAATGCCATAAATACTTTTTCACGGTTTTTTGAAACTGCAAACTACATGACTAAGTGACGTCATATCGAAAAACGAAAAAACAAAATAAACAAGCAATCGTGTGCTAAATTCAGTCAGCTCAACGATGAATATGAAATATGCGATGATCCAACGTAGGAAGGTCTGTTCTCGTCAAGGTATCCAACAATAAACGAATCGGGCTGTTTATCGTTGTGGGCAGCGTGTTTTTGCCGCAGTGGTATATACCTGTCCATTATAACCCGCAAAATGGCACGTAGCACGATATCGTTGTATAGTGTGATCGTCCTTGATGGCCGTGGGGATATGCCTCAGCAGTATTCCATTGATCCCACATTTTTTCTATCTATTGATTTTTTTCTCACCCCAACTATACACACGGTGAGTGCATTTGGATGGTATCACACCACACAAAATAGTGCGCAATTTTCTCACGTATACACACCCGTATGGCTTTCTCGTGTCTAAGGCGAGATCCATTTGTGCTGATGCGGGGTGCGATATAACTTTATAATATACTTTTTTCGAAGAAAAAAGATGTAAGGGGTATCCGGAATACTCAAAATATTTAGAACTCATAAAAATTGACTAATTGCTTTTTGAAGAAGATATTCCATATAATCCGTTTGCGGGATACGGCATTTATGCCGCAATAGTACGCGTGGTACTTTTGCTTACTCGGTCGCTGGGGCAATTTTATACGAATCAATTTTGCCGCTATTGCAACTGGGTTTATCCCTGCAACCCGGAATACAGCTTTTCGCGGCACTTTCCAAAGGATTTTCCCATGAAACGAGCGTATCGTTGTTCCAGGACCCGAATCCCGCGTCTAGGAATTCGCTAAGGCTGATCCAGAGATGTGGGTGTCGTATGCGGCAAAAAACACCGTTGAATAACTATGGAATATTCTAGGAATATCTCCCCATCAAAACAATTTAACGTCATAATTCATGAGTTAAAGGATATTCATCGTCTTCAGTACTTCATCCCACATTACTATACAGTTTAATCTCTCCCAAAAATCAATCTCCCTCACAAAATTATGATTCACATTCATGCGCACACCGCCTGCCGCATCTATGGAATCAATAAGTGTGGATTGCGGCCTGGCGGCTGGATGCTAAATTCACCCGTAAAATGGGGAGGGAGGTTGAAAGTGCTCCTTCTGATGTATTCGATTGGACCAGTGATGGAGACTGGATGGGGATCCATAGGGATAGAATCTCTTCCGAACAGAGTGAAACGATCACTGCATAGGCATAAATCCATGAAACGGCCGAAAACACGGCTGCTGCATTTCGCTCGTCTAAAGGACATCATCATATACAGTTGATTTGACGTCAGTTCTCTCTTAATCAACGCCAATATGCCTTTTAGGATTATCTTTAATTATTCCGCACCCCGGAATCCTCACGAAATCCTAGCCCAAGTCACATGGGCTGCGTTCGTGGGTGAGACATTGATTACTGTATGGCTTGAGGTCAATCACCGCCAACGCCGTGCCCCGTTTGCAAGTTATATAATGGATAGGAATGCTAACGTTTAGAATGAGACACTGGTACTTGGTATATATACGTTAAATGATCTTCGCCTGCCCCCCACCCCCCCCCCCCCCCCCCCCCCCCCCCCCCCCCCCCCCCCCCCAGTGGTTCCAACCCCGCCTCGTCAATCCTATAACATTGGAAACATCGTTGACGCCACAAGGATACTTTACGGGCACGGAAAGTCTATCATTTTAACTCAGTTAATTACAGGACCCGTTACATAATACTATAAAATAAGTATCCCATACGCGCTGGGTCGAGCTTGCTTGTTGGATATCGTGTCGGCAAGCTTTCAGTTTTTCTGTGTTCTTGCGATCATATATCTGCAAATTCACCTACCCAATTTGAACTCGATCTATGCTCGTCGTGTAACACAACTGTCTGAGATTTACCTTCTCACGGATTGGTCCAATGTAAATGAATCGGTTCATTCTCGCACATGTGCAAACCCCCCACTGAATTTGATACACGCTTACGTTGGGTAGATTTGTACTCGAAGTTCGGCTCGGAGGACGGACTGGGCCTAACTTATCAGATAATAAACATCCATTGATCTCTATATATGCAGCCAACATATCCGAGTTCCAAACTCCAAACTGCTTGCATTTCTTGACTACCAGCTGACGCGCCTTGGAGATTTTCCTCTCACGACTACGGATGACCAAGATAACGCCCAAAACAGCTTCGCCCACTCTGTTCGGGCGTCGCACATCCCTATATGGATTGCTCTCGTTTGCTAGGATATTGTGCTGCCTATTCTCTTACGACCTCCAATTTACTCAGCATCTGTGAACTCACATTACCTATTTGATTTTCAATACAAGTCTTGCCTGGTTATGGGTTATTTAAACTTTGGCTGACAGGCGGACAAGCTTTTTTTTTGAGCTCGCCCTATGAGACCTTTGATGACCCCGTCTAACAACAACACAAACCGCAGGGTTCTTGATCTCCATATAGGCATCTCACATACGTAATTCGAACTTGATACAGAGTTCCCGCTCGTTCGAATTGTGCTGACAAGCTTCTCGAGGTTGGCAATCTTATGGCCTTGGGTGACCATGACCAAACTTTGGAAACCAATAGGGTCATTATCACCATATGTTTCATACTGATAGGAATCTGGTTTGATAAACTACCGCGTGTGACAAGGAGTAAAAGGAGGGTCACACACACACACTGTGTGATGTATATGTATATATACACACCACATACACACACATGCGCGCCACCACTCGATCGCACGCACGCGCCGAATACACACACACACACGCACGCCACCAGCCTAACACACATATGACACATTCTCTTAAACAGTTTGTTGATTCCCAAATGATACTGTCATTGAGTCCAAAGTCTCACACTGCGCGCAAGCGAGAGACACTCTTCTGAGGTGTAGCAGACCTAAATGCGGGAATTTTAGTTAGCGATTGTATACTTGTTTGTGGTGACCGGTGGAAAACGACACGATGACAATGACATAATCATATGACATTTGGGTCACGTAATAGACAACAGCCAACCGGCGGAGAAGAGAGCGGACAGTTCCATGGTTTCCTGGCTGGCATTTGTCAGTATACGATTACATTCTTTCGAGTTTGGAATGCATGGGCGTGTATAACCCATTGCCTCGTTGTCAATGGCCCAGCGGCTGGGTTTTTCACAGAGGAGGACTAAGAAACATTCCACTGTCGCGCTGAAACGGACAACTTATTGGATAATTGACCACGGTTCAAAATCTCAGCACGGGTCGAAATGACGCATAAGTGTCGGCATGTCATAAAGGTAACTCCGCATTTGAATCATAGGGAACAAAGTTTTGCGTACGCACCAGGCCACTTCAGCAGGGTCCCCCCCCCACTCATATACAGCCACCCGCATTCCCGGCCCGCGATACGGCAACGGGCTCAAATATCTGGATATTTGTGCTATTTCTAAAATTGTTGTCCCTGGGCTATGTCAGCCTATGCCTCTGTAATTGTATCCCACACTTCATTCTTAGTGTCAGTGTTTCGCAACCCTTGTCATTGTCTAGTGCCCAGAAAGTGTCATTCCCAAAGATCTGAGGTGCAATATAACTTTATTATTGCGCTCCTGGGAAGAAACAATGAGCCCGCCCATGCAGTTTCATTTTCAAAGAAATGTCATGTACCTGGGCTTGGCCAGGACTATGTTTATGTTCCCTTCGATGATAACACTGCGGTGTCCAATTGTTCGTGAACAAAACAATTGTAATACGAATGTGTTATACCATGGATATTTAATCAAAATGGAGGGCAACGCGCCACTTTATTGTCGCAATTTTGAAATGTCCCCCACTTCCCGGACTGACACGCGATCACCCTGAGTGCGGTTAAAAGGTCTGCCATTTGTTACATATGAGCGACTCTACCCGGGGAACCCAAATTGACGCAGATTCCCTGGACAGGGCTGATTCACGCGGATTCCATTTTCGTGCGTTAAATGGTTTGATTCCCTCCGGTCGGTGTTATCTTCGGGGACATTTCAGGGGGATAGCGCGCATAGAGCCTAATTAGCATAGGGTGGGGACTGTTCGGCACGCGCGCGTCCAAAATAGAGCCTACACCACACAAAAAACAACATTATAGCTTCCGTAGTTAACTGCTCAGTATACGCGCGCGTATAAACCATATCATTGCGTTGGTTTTGTACAGAATTCCGCATCATCGGGAACACGCGCAAGGAGCTGGCTCCGGGCATCTCTGAACGCGCCATGTAGTAACAGACGCGGCCGTCCAATCGTTAGGCTTCGGAAATTGTGATTTCATGGGGAGATTGGTGCGGGCGCGTCCTAAAAAGTAGTGTTCTGCGTCCGGCCAAGCATGGGATTGCTACAGTCTATGGCGCGTTAAACAACGCGTTCTCACGCGCGCAACCAGCTCCGGGCACTGTTCAATTTTGGCCGGACCGGTAATGGCGGCAATGTAAATTTGTTAAAAATAGTTAGGCCCTCCATGCATCATGCGCGTTCAACAAGTGCCGCACTCTTAGCAGTTACAGCGCACTCCCACACACATTGACAGTGGTGTTATAGTTGACATGGCATTCAGTCGAACATGAGTAAATTTCGCGTAAGATTCGAATATGTTCGTTTAACAGCCTCCTTTAATTCGAGCCTCACAATATTAAGCTCTAGTTCAATCCGTGATGTCATACCTTACGCTCAGATGGGTTTCTGCCAGACGCAATCGATTCGCATTCCCGAATTAAATCATGTTGTTTCTGTCTTCCGTTAATAGAGTCTGATTTTCCCGCGTTTTTAACAGGGTAACACTCACTGAAAAAGTTGCAGAATCTTGCACTATGATATACCATCTTTACTTCTGGAACAACGACGGTATTTGCGGGGGTTCGGTCGAAGGAAATTCGCAGATAGAGAGTAAACAAACTGAATGTGTTGTCAATGTTACACACCCCAATAAGGGGCGCCTCCTCACTTCGAGTTTAGTTTATGACGGAAATTTGGACAGGGCACAAATACGCGTCTGATTCCTTCGCCGTACTAGAATAGCTCATGGGACAGGTATGGCGGCAATTGCAAATCTGTACATAGCTTAGGCCTCATGCGATCATGAGAGTTAAAATCAGTGCGCACCTAGCAGTTATTAATACATTGGATTATACTCTATGGTGGCCGCGGTTGAAGACAATGGAAAACTGCAGAGTACGCCATTTTACACACCGGCGTAAGCCCAGCATAGGGCCGTTTAGCGTGAATGCCGCCGGCAGGTTATTTCAGTGATTCGAAACGCTCTTGCCAGTTCAAGTCACATTATAGTGGCGCTTCCGCTCAGATACCGCGCTCGCTCAAGACTCAAAATGACCTAGATACGCCCGGGGGGAAGTGTTGAACATGGAAACCGCATTTCGGATAAACCGACACACCATCAAATTAAATTTCAAAATAGGGTCTCCAGGACAGAGAGTTACTACCCCCCCCCCCCAACCTAGTAACAGATGTCCGAGTGAACGCCAGGCCTGCAGGAAGTGCCATTTTCAGTGTTCTACGTGGGGGACATTTCCGGAGAACTCTCCGCGCCTTCTACAGGGCTCCCGTGAGATATGCGCGCGTGCGGGTGTTGCCTTTCTAAAAGCTAGATTTTCCACCTTTTTTCAACCTTCCTTTCTGGAACTCGGTATGACCAATTCAACTTTTTAATCTTATGTCGAAAACACTCGGAAAGGATCAGCTTCGTTTGGTGCAGTGGGGCCAAGAAAAGGCTCCATTTACGCAATTGGAGTATTGAGATGCTTTATTGTGATCACAAGGGCTGCGTGGCGGAAAGCTTATGATATACCCGATGTTTTCTTTTAGTTTAATCCATTTTAATTTCCTATCAACGCACTACGATCGAATTCTAATTCTATTGGAATGATCTTAGCTGTTGAGACACGGATAAGTTCGTGGACATCACACTCGTTTGTACTTAACCAAACATTTGGATTTCCTGGTTGCTGTCCACTGATTGAAGACTTCTACGACGCCGCTCTCATTCCCCCCCGGTCACCTGGTGGTGTAATCGTGCCATCCACAACCATTCATAACCACAGTGATGCCACCATATTCCACGACGACACTGACTACCCTCGATTTTTTGGGTTTGCCATTTGGTCTGGGTTCAAGGTCAAGCCCAAATATCAGGTTGCCATAAGTAGCACCCTCCGCATCATCACAGAAGGCCACAATTGGTATAGCTAAAATCGCGCCGCGGAATCGTATTCAACCGATCGTGGGTGAAGTGAGGGTCCCCGCGTACTTTACAGAGACCCCCAGCATCCCTATCTGTGGAAATAGAGAACTCATATACACTTACCATAATCTGTTAAAATCGCTAGTGTGCGCACCCTATAAAAATTAACGTTCAAGTATATCGTCACACTTCCCGCTTGAACTTCGCTAATTTGAAGCATAATGCAAAACTGGCATTAGCAACCGCGTATTGAACAGTATTTCCTTAAACCTCGTCAGTTCGTGTTAAGACTGTGCACGGGGTTCCCCCCCACTCCCAAATCGCAATGGAAATGGAATGCAAAGAAATGATGAAATGTTCCAGCATTAGACAATGGTCTGATTACCTTACGCAGCTAGAAAGGGTCCTTCTCTTCTGGAGGCTGAGAGTCCTAACCTTTCACTTCTTCTTTGGCATCATAATTGCCCCCCAAATGATGCTTCTGGATCTGGTTGAAAAGACTTGTAGTGCTGATTTATGGCTTGCTCTCAACTACTATATTGCGGCAGTCACAGCCATCGGATAGTCTGGCTACTGTATCAATGTATAAATGGTATCACTTACTGCTCAATCCGCCAAGTCATAACCCTCTTCCAATCTCATCGTCTACACTTTTGGGTTATATCTTTTCACATTTCCGAAACCTGTGGGAATAAATGGAAGAGATGTCACAGCATTGTCGCCTGGGTTGTGTGAAGGGGGGGGGGAGGGGGGGGGGGGGTGTGGGTGCAGGGGGCAGTGAGGGGGGGGTGGTTTTTGATAGTGTCCTACTGTGAACTCTGTGATCGCTGTCCTGAGAGAGGGTCGGACAATTTGGCAGAACTAAGGGTCCCATCCGTTTGCCCAGGTTTGCATTTTTATGCAATCATAAAGTTTTCAGTCCAGCCTTTAAAAATCGAGAAAATATTCATCCCCAATGATATTGAAAATGAATGCCATCGTTGGGGGGTGATACCTAAACTACCGGTCAAATACAGCACTCAAATCATTTCTATGTCGGACAAAATGGTGATCAGTCCCACTAATTTTCAAAAAAGCCGAACGGCGTAACAAATGTATTCGTTTCGCCACAGGGACCTATCCCAAAAAATTACGAATTTGACGTAATCTAATCATTTCAACAAAAACAAAAAAAATCAATTGTATTTTAATATCAGTCAATACAATAGATCACTAACAGTGTTGTCGTCTTGCTGGAAAGGAGAACAGGAATGAAGGCTGAACGAAACTTTAATAAATAGATCTCCTACTCGTCACTCTGTCCCTGAACGGTTAAACGATATCCAAGAACCTACACGAATCGTGTACGAATGTCCGCTATTTCCGTCCAATTTTAAAATGTCGGAGATTCCACGCTCACACACACCATAGCGCACCTAAATTGGAGCTTGCTGGAAGGGTAACTAGATCTACATTAAAGGACGATGGTCCTCAACAAGGCTGTATACTATAATAGATGCAGGCCAAAACACATTCTGACTATTCTACCTCTACCCCATAAAACCCACCTGGTCAACGACCCGCTGCACGATGTAATGGAATGAACTAACTACACTTTGTGGAACGGGATACATACCACTACGACATAAAATGACCCCCCTAGATTACCGGTCAACATTCCGGTCATCTCCCTGTTTTCTCTCTCCAAATTTTGTGAATTGAGTTTTCTTCCTCTTGAATGAATGTGATCTACGCAGATATAGCACAGCTCGAAGAACGTTAGTCGGATAATTATAACAACTTCGACGCAATGGCATTGAATGACTGAAATGTATATGATCACGAATAAGTGTGTTCTCCATCCAGGCCTGGTTAAGTTATCGTCTTCACAATCAAAATACCTGCCAAACTCATCGAATTTTCACGAATTTTTTCAGAGGTCTCACACAAATAAATACTGCTACATAGGCTATCGATGTTTAACTTGGTCGAACCAAGCATTCGTACGTATTTGTTCACAAGTTTCGCAGACTCTCTGTGACCTTCGATAAGCCCTCTGAACTAGGGGTTCCCGTACCATCAAGGGAATCACGCATATCGAGAATGAGCTACATTGATTTATTTCTGGTCGAATCATCCGGGTTTTTACAAACAGAGCGCCAATGAGTGTGCGCGTGTGTGTGGGTGTGGGTGTGTGGAAATTTGAATTCTCTTACAGGAAATTGCCTCTATTGGAAATTCATTCTCTTCGGAGAAGTTCTCTATTTTAGTTAGTTCCCTCTTACACGAGTTCAAGTTTGTAATGGAATTAAATCCTCGAAGAGATGATGCGGCATTGGCGTATGGTTAATTCTTTTCAAAATGCACTCTCAGCAACTGATGCAAGCTGGAGCAAGTCAGCAACCGATTTAGTGACAATCAAGTATCTTCTCATATCATGTTTTGTCCACCGATACGCATTAGCTGCTAACCAGGTGCGGTGGTATTCAATAAAGCTGATAATATGTACCGTATAGGCCCAGGACGTTTTAATGTTTCAACCTTACCCTTCACAATAGCTTCCAGATGTAATTGATTTAGTATGTATACCAATTACGCGAAAGTACCGCTTCGTATGCATAAAATATGTGCCGAATTGGCATATCATGATATGGTGTGCTGTCCAATTGAATTTTGAATATCTCCAAGATGAAATTCACAAGCCCCAGTTTTATTTGAGTTGCCAAATGATTGTGAGTGCAGAAAAGACAAATCTCACTATCCCTGCCTAAAAATGGCAGAATCCCAGATCAAAATTGATTTATCCTCTTCAAACCTTCAGTTTTCATTTCCTTTTTTGTTCAGCTAATTCTTCCATTACCTTCTCTATTCAATCACTTTGGCATATAAATCAACTCGCCCATCCCCCACTGAGCCAGACCATGAGTTAGTTATACAAGGCAATCAGGTAATACATTGGACAACAAACTGCTGTCAGAGTGAGTTGAATAGCCATGCCGAGCCTAGTCAAGGTCATTAATCGATTTTGGGAGTATAGCACTGCGTGTACTATTAAGGCATGCAGCATGCCTCCGAGCAGTACATGCATGCATTGTGTGTACATAGCACTGTATGTGCACTTGGCTTTGTTAAAGCTAGCTAACATGCATAAAGAGTATACTAGTGTTAGAAATGAAAAAATAAGAACATGCAGATATTTTTCAACTTGATCGGACCAACCGTTTCTGACGTAATCGTCTTTACAAAATTTCAAACTTGACTTGACCCCAAAACCAACAAGGATCTGTCGATGTACTCATTTGAGAAGCATACACACATCGAGTATGACCTCCATCCATCCAGGTGGGGTCGAATTTATTTTGTTTACAAGCCAAATTGGTCAAATATTACTTTCACAAATTTACAATTTCCTCTCAAAAGTGATCGCCAGTCAACACGGAACAATAAGGTTTTTGTACCCATATAGATGCCGCTAACACACTATTTTCAGCTTGATTCAACCAAACCGTTCTGACTCTCATTTTTACAAAGACAAACGATTTCAGACTGACCTCTGGTGGTTCTATGACCTGAGCTCGAAACGATAGGGGGTCATGTTGGGGAACAGACATACTAAGAATGAATCTCCAGCAGTCCAGGCTGGGTCAGGTTAATGCGTTTTTTACAAGCCAAAAATGCCAAAACATCAAATCTACAATTTTCTCTGGTCATCAGCAATCAACATGGCTCTTGTAATCCCCATAAGAAAGCTGCACCCAATTTCACAGCTCGATGGGACCAAGCTTGCCCAGACTTACGTGTTTTACAATGAATTCGAAGAACTTCTACCTCTGGTGACCTCACTCAGATGCCTCTGACTGACCCAAAACAATCAGGATCATGGGCCTCATTAGAGGAGCACGTCTCAAACTAATTATGAGCCTCATTCATTCGGTGGGGTCGAGTTAATCGGGTTTACAAGCCAACACATCACACACGTACACACCACACACCACGGGCGCGGGCGCGCGGACACCGCCCGCACGCTCGTCACAACACACACACACACACACACACACACACAGCACACACACACCCGCGTGACATAAATTCCTCCTCGATTTTCGTCAAGAAAAAACAAGACCAATCCAGGAAATGTCCACTCATGCATGATAACTACATCAACAGTGATGCACACTAATTAAAGAGGCATTGTCGTCTTAACGCTGTATTCCCGCGTCACTTTTTTGGGCCGGGATTTCCCATAGATGCAATGCGTATCCGGGCTCGATTGAAACTCACATATTTTTTCCGAAAACGAATGATCCTTTCAGAAGGGAAACACTGTCGCTGTCTGCTCAAGACCATAAAGGCAGCAGCCCATGAAATATTGTCCGTTGCTGCTTTGGCTGTTTAGGAAAATATTCCACAGAATTCATCGCGGTGATCCGCATCCGCATCTCATTGGTAACAATGTTCTTTTTTTCCTATATTCGTTGTTTGGTTTGCCTTATTTTATATTTAGCTTTTGTGGAACCATATCTATCTTGCAACTAAATGAACATTCGAACACTATCCCCCGCTCAGTTCACGTAAAATTGTGGGCGATTTTTTCATCACACACGCATCACGCATCTCATGGAATCCCAAGCCTAACATTAACTTTTAATGTCCGTCCACTCTGAATACTATATTTCGTCTTACCGTTACAGCTACACGACCACCAACTAGTAATTCACTTCCATTTTCTCCCCCCAAACTGCATCAATCCCACTACGTGACGTCATGCGAACGACAGGCGACGTGTTGACGGAGTTTTATTTCTATTCAAGATTCTTCTTGACCGGGGGGGAAAAAAAGTCATAAACAAATTATTCTTTCTCTATAAACAATGATTCCAGGTGAATATAACATTCAAGTACACAGTAGGAAGTAGGAAGTTGAAGGAAGTGAACTGGAGAACTCTGATGGGTTTTTTGCCGAGCATTCATTCCTTAGAGAAAGAAGTTGAATAATGTTATGACTGATAATGATAATGTCCAACCTGCACCCTCATCTCACACTCACACAAACATAGTATGGAAAAAAAATGGTTTTTGGGCCAAATCATGTAAAACCTTATTCCTTATTAATTAGGATTTCTCGCAGAGGTCTTTAAGTCTAAGCTGTGAACGAATCATAATCGAGTGCGCATCATCTTTGAAACACATTCAGCATTTTGTTGACACTGCTGCTCGCCAATTTTGACCACCACGATCCTGTTGCCCCCCTCTTCCCCCAAACCCTCCCGCTAATGACTTATGACCTTTTTACTCTGTGTCGGACACTTTGCAACCAACGCATTGAAATGATTTTAAAACTAAACTTGGACCACAATACACATAGGTCTATGGTTGCCTTATATATAATGGCTTTCATCCTCCATTAATAACGCCAATCTGTGGGGCCTATATAAAAGTAGGGTGGTCCTATACGAAAGTTGTTAATGTTTATTTATATTATTATCTCCGCTCCTATGCCATATCTTCCTGGTTGAACTTTGTTTAGCAGACAATGTAGTTTTGAACGCATAGGCTCCACTTCCTTCGGATGAAAAAAAAAAAAAAAAAAAAAAAAACAACAGTTTTGAACGAATTCAGCTTCTGCTTACATACGAGACCCAACAAACAGAGGAACGCCCACGGTGGAACAACGCGGAAGGACTCATCATGCTTTATTTCCGTCCCTATCTCTCACTGCCTATAAAAAGAAAGAGAAACGTTACCAAAAACAAGTAGGTCTAGGAATGAAACATCAAGCGTTTTTCCACACCATTCAATTCACTTTCCCAACTTAACTGTTCTTTTCAGTGACTGGCTTTCTCTTGCATGCTGTCCGTCCTGCTTGTGTCCCAGTCTGTACAAGGAAACATATACAGCCATGGAAACAGCATTTATATATTTATAACAGCAATAATAATAATAATATAATAATAATAATAATAAATAATAATAAATAATAATATAATAATAATAATAATATAATAATAATAAGAATAAGGGGTCAGGTTCTCATTATGGGGAACAGACATACTAAGAATGAGCTCCAGCCGTCCAGGCGGGGTCAGGTTATATCGGTTGAAAGCCAAAACTGGCCAAAACATAACTCTACAATTTTCTCTGGTCATCACCATCACTTGTACTCCCCATAAGAAGTGCACACACCAAATCCGCTAGATGGGACCGAGCGTTCCAGACTTAAACCGTGCTTTTACAAGAATTTCGAACTTCTAGCTCTGGTGACCTCAGATGGCTTCTGACCTGACCCCAAAACAATGAGGATCATGCGCTCATCAGAGGAGCACACTCATACTAATATAATGCAGCTTCCATTCATTCAGGTGGGGTCGAGTTATCGTGTTTACAAGCCAAACATCACACACGTACACACACACACACACACACATACGCGCGCGCATTTATATATTTATAATAATAATAATATCATAATAATAATACTAATAATAATAATAATAATAAATAATAATAATAATAATAATATCCTAATAATACTAATAATAATAATAATAATATAATATAATTGTCCTCTTATTTATGCCTTTCTCTCGCATACATAATAATACAGGATATTTATCAGTAACTAACGCAACATGTTCGGTAGGAAATGGTGGGAAGGTATGATAAGAAATGTCATCAGCACTGAAGGAAATTTCTCAGTTTCTGAAGTTCACGGTTACTTTCTCTTAGTTTTTTAAGATATACTTTTTCCACATCCAGGAAGAAGTTAAGCTTGTATTCAAGTGTTTCATAGTTCAACGTTTGTCTTATCAATTTTGCAAGTGAAGATGTAATATTTTACAAAGAAAACAAACCGATATACCATACATACGCATTCTTTGTAACAGTGACAAACATCTTCAAAATGAATATTAACTTCTGAACCAAAAACTTCAATCTGTTCAAGATAGACCCAACCCCTCACAATGCCCCCCCAAAAAAGGTGATCTAGTGTCTACTCTGCTTCCATACCGAAAAGTACAATAATAATAATAATAATAATAATAATTAATAATAATAATAATAATAATAATTAATAATAATAATAATAATTAATAATAATAATAATAATAATAATAGTAATGACAATAATAATAATAATAAAAAAAATAATGAAAATAATAATAATAATAATTATAATAATAATTATAATAATAAAACACATTAGAAAACAGTAAAAACAGCCTAAAGAAGAAGGTAGGTCTTCAAATTACTCTTGGAACGATTAAGATCCGGTATTCCATGGATGTCCACTAGCAGGTTATTGCGCCTTCCGGAGCTGCAGAAGGAAGCACCTCCTGTCCCGTAAACCTGTATTAGGGAGCTTTAGATTTCACGACGGCGACGGCAACGTATGACGCAATGTTAACCTACTGCGCATGCGAAACCTCACCAACTGCCGTACTACGTCGATTCACGACGGGAGTCGCTCACTTTTCACGTTGCCCCTACGACGTGAACCCAGCCCCGCATCATTCAACAGTGCTCAACAATGGAATTCGGGAATTGACGGTCAGTTACTCGAACGCGCAATCGTAAAACGCGCACACCTACATCACGCAACTGGCACATTGACATGTCGTAGGAACCAAAGCGCCCTTACTGCAGGACGGCGACGTGGTCTACAACGTAACAAGAGGGCAATCCCCAGAGTTGCAGGATTTCATGTTTCTACTTGCTACATTTTCGCGAGTTGCAAGAGGACAAAATTTATTAAAATATGTCTGAAAACCGCCATTTTCCCCAAAAAATATTCATATTCATGGAAATTTCAGTTAATTAAGAGCATAAATAAATGCTGGGAAACCCTTGTCTTGATACCCTGTACCTTGTTCTGAAATTTGGGATCATTCAGTCCTCCCAATTTCTGAATATACTGAAAACAGAACAGATTTTCGAAAATTCCCAAATTTGGCCAAAAATCCATTTTCTCCCCTAAAATCCACATTTTTGGGTAATTTTCGGCTGATTGCATGGGAAAAGTTGAAATTTGTGCCTTTTTACATTGCTACAAAGTTTTGAAATCATTCAGCCCTCGAAATCAGCAAATATCTTGAAAAATGATGAAAAATTCGTAAAATTTAGGAATTGCCCCAAAATTCCTAATTCCACAATTTTGATAGCTTCCACCTTATTCTGAGAACACAAAGAGTTTTTGTGTCTTGTGACTTATCAAGTGTGTGCAAAATTTGATTTTGTTCAGCCATTCCAAAATGGAGATATTTGCCGAAAAAACCATTAAAAAATTGAACGGACACCGCAAACACACCACACACGCACACACACAAACGGACACTTTCGCCAGTGCACCTCATTGCTGGATCACCCGGCACCCACAGGTACCCACCCAATGGGTACCCCTCAGTGGATAGTATCTAACCACCACTATGGTTACCATAGCAACCATTGCTATGGCAAGCAAGCAACAGTAAATAAAGGTGAAATGGCAAAGTGACTACAATATCTCATCTGGCGCTTCGGGACCGATGAGATAAAAACATTACGTCATACGTTGCCGTCGCCGTTGTGAAATCTAAAGCTCCCTAATGGACCTGCGAAGACGCCTGAGGAGGGTTGCTGATGACGAGCGGAGACAGCGTCGCGGGGGAATAGGGTTAGATAAGGTCTATCGGACAACTGGGACTTAGTCATGCCTAGCTTCGAATGTGAGAAGAGCGACTTTGTATTATATGCGGAGATGAAGTGGCAGCCAGTGCAGCTCACGGGTTCGGAGTGATGTGGTTGTGCTTCTTAGAACGCGTGACGAGTCGAGCGGCGGGAATTCGGCATGAGCTGGAATTTGCGGATTTCGGTGGAGGGTAAACCGTACAGGAGACTGCTGCAATAGTCCAGAAGTGACGAAGGCATGAAACGAGTTCGATGTGCGGTCCACATATTTAGCAAGTTGTCCATCTTTGCATAAAGCGATTGAAGCTGCAGGGTCTAGGGGTTCTTTACATGTCCAAGTTACTGTAAACAGTGACACCGAGATACACATGTCAATTGCAAGACGGACTCCTATACCCTCGGGGATGGTCTGTCAATGATCGTTAGGTGCGGTTTACTTTCATACAATCATACCTGCAAAAAAACACATATTCCTGGCGGTTTCATGTTACCCCTGGGCTGCATTGCCATGCCGCTCATAAATTGTTCTTATATGCAGGAACCTCAATGCAAGTTTTCTTTTCGGAAAGTCATTACTTCCCCTCCAGATTATAAAAAATATTGGGTTTATTTCCAAATTCACTATCGGAAATCCTGCATTGCATTGGAATTCAGAAGAGTATAAATACCGTTCTTCAGTGAGAAGGTGATCATTTCTCAAAGTAAGAATGTGATCATTTATTTGTAAAACGAAATATTCTACAAAACAAAATATGGTTGTAAATACTTTACGAAAATCGTTTGTAAATCGTTGTACCTTAAGGAATATGCTTTGAAAAAATGTATTTCAAAAAAATATCAATGTAAATACATTAAAAAATATCGTTGTGAATACTTTACAAAAATCGTTGTTAAATACATTACAAAGCAAAATATCGTTTTGTATGGTAAGGAGGTGGCTCGTAGGAGACACCGAGAGGAGGCAAAATAGTTCAGACATATTACAGAAAAATGCGCTCTCCCACTTGTATAATATTAGGTTGGAGGGGATTATAAATCGGTCTAGAGCTCAATGGACCGAGGAGGGCGGACGAAATACTAGTTACTTTCTAAATTTAAAGAAGCGAAATGAATCCAACAATGCTTAACTCGAGCCGTCGAGGAAATGGAAGTGAAATGACTGAACGCTGCAGGATATCCTCAACAAAATGAAATGCTTCTTCATTATGAGAAGCTACATTCTTCGGAAAACCTGCAGACCCATAGGGCTATTTTAAAGATTTTCAGCCTCGATATCAGTTGACTATTCCCTTGTTTGTGAAGGAAAGATCACTAACGATGGACGAGAACTACCTACATGCAGGTTCCTGCGACCAGAACTAAGTTAGGAGATCGTGGTTTCTTCAGCTCTGCTCCATCTGTTTGGGACCAACTTCTCTTGTCAGAAATGTCTATAGCCTATCAGTTTTTAAGTCTGAGCTTAAGGCACATTTCTTTCACCTCGCTCATTGCATTAGAGCGCTGCCGAACATGTTGCATGATGGCAGCGCTATATCAAGTTGTTCATTCATTTACTTATATTCATTTATTCAGAGTGTTAAGGATGGGTGCAAAACAATGGGTGTTATTCAGATGTAATTTATTTTAACAAAGGGGTGGATATGGGACCACCCATGAGTCCGCTCACCCCGTATCTCATCAGTACCTATTTTATTCGTGGAAGTGTTTTAAAGCGCATAACATTTTTTATGATGAAAGAATTTCTGGCATCTCTACCCCTCATGGCGAAGAGTTCGAGTTCCTTCAGCATGCCGACGACACAACTTTTTCTTTCTCTCTGAGGGTCGTAGAAATTCGCTGAGTTGTTGCACTGCAGTAATCACATAGGCCTATTCCCTCTTGGGTGTTGTGCTGACTCTTGGCCCACTACGAGATTAGTATCGGTATTACCCTGGTCCTGTGAAAATGTTAGGTATTAATTCCACAAATAACATAGAGGACCTTATAGGCTGACTTCCCCCCTAGGCTGTCTCGACTGAAAAGTTTGTCAAATTCGAGAGCTTCTGGCATCTCACGCCATGGTTGTTATATGAACATTACCGTAAAATCCTATATAGTTGGTATACCCTTTAAAAATTCCCGCCAAGCCCGCCTATCTTTGGGTCTTTAGAATTATTAGACGGGCTACTGTAATCTGGTAATTGACAGTTGTGAAAAAAGGGCGATTTCGCCTGATCCATCTAGGGATTTTTATTTCTAGTTTGAAGGGTAGCCTACTTGAGTGAAAAAAATGATTTGATAAAAATGGCGGGTATTGGATTTTTTTCACCAATTTAACTGGGCAGTTATGGTGACTTAATGTGTAATCGTAATTCGAATGATTTGCCGAATACTGGTAATACTTTCATAGACGGTGTCTGTGAAACATGGCTTGATTGTAACTTTCAATACCTGGCTCTGGTTATGGTGACCAAATTTTAGGGAACAAGATTTGTGGACGGCCTGTTTCGATCCATTTTTTCAAAGGGGGGTATTGTAATCTGTTGGAGATTTATGAAGTGAGGGTAATTTAGTTCCATTACAGTATTAATGGAGATGAGAATGTATAGTGCCCTTCCACTTTGTATTTCGGAATGACCCTGCATTCCCACGAGTACGGAAAGAAGTCTGAATTTAAATTACGATAGGGAGAGGAATGAAAAAGAAATTTCATTTAACGGAAGAGTCGCTATGTAGGTATAATCGTAATATCACTGCAATTGCAAGCCGCCTAAGGTCTATGAAAAATGGAATATGAGATCTCCGTAGACCCAGCTTGATTGGTATAATATTTTCCAGTGCTTTTGGTATCCTGTACAGGAGGTAAAAATTGAGGTTTTCCTCACAATTTCCCCGTACCATTGAACAAAACATTTGCCCGAATTGTACGAAGAGGCAGTGGAACACCTAAAGTAGGGCTGCCCAGGTACCACTGGGTTCCGAGAATTCCTTAATGGACAGTTTGATATGTTCAAAGAAAAATAATATATATATATATATATATATATAGATATATATATATATATATAGATATATATATATATATATATATATAATATATATATATATTATATATATATATATATATATATATATATATATATATATATATTTCATATGGAAATAGAATCACTATTATTCGAAATTGAGTGTACAGACACTCACACACCCCACACACAGAGAGAGGGAGGGAGAGAGACCCGGACCCGCACACTTCGATAGAATAGTAAGAAAAAAAACTCACGAAAACGAAAGTCGCGTCGTCGAAATTGCCCAGTTCAGTTGTAAAGCAGCCTGTGTTTCGTTTGAGAAGCGTCGTTGCAAACTGTTGCGGTCTAGAACGGGCACCGCTTCAAATAAGTCAACCAATCACAGTCTGTTGCTTTGCCAGCAGACAAAACCACCCGGGGAGTCCGCCCACCGCAATATCGGCCAATAACGTCGACCACTACTCTTTGGAGACTCCTGGTTGAGGAACGGAGGACAATAGGTCTGGGAAGTCACTTGGCTTTCAGCGGGGGCGATTCTTTCGTGGGTGTTGTTGAGCGGTGAGGGGCAGGGAACGGTAGTAGGTAGAGTGTCCATTACCTGCAGTACCTGAGGTCCCTGGTTCAAACCCCTGGTGTCGTCACACAGACACCAACTTCCACCGCGCTCCTTTCTCGTGTAGGAAAGTGGGGTGAGAAAAAGCGATCCCCATAGTGCGATATCAATCTAGCCGGAGCGAGCGACGTGGTGAGCGGGTCGAGTATCGAGTAATCACTGAACGCCCGATGTTACTGAAGAATTCGCACTAGACGGCCATCTGAGGACGTTTCAATATTCACAAATTTACAATGGGGGAGGGGAACACACCTCATATTTAGAAAACCCCTCCCCCCATCAGTCACCACTGCCAGATCCGTCGGCAAAAACATATCTCTACACCCCCCAACTATCAACCCTACGCTACCGCCCCTGTCTCATCAATTTTGGCTCCGAAAAACTGTTTTCCTACACCGAAAAAGGAAAACAAGTGATTGACGGTTCCTTTGGTAGTGGTATAGTGGTTTATAGAGGGATCAGTGGAATGGAAGGGTTGGCAATTCGGATATGCACTTCATATTTCGAGCGCTGCGGCCTATGTGATATCCTGTTGCGGTCGGCCCTGCCGCTTGCCAGAATGCCAACCGACCTACCCACCACGGTTGGACTATCACGGAAAAAAAATACTGGGGAAGGTCCTCATCAAAGTAGGCTGAGGATGACCAAAGGCAAATTTGCCAGATCATCGGGGGGGGGGGGGGGGGGGGGGAGGGGGGGAGGGGGATCGAGAGGGTTTACAGGTGACCAAACTACGAACTGGCATGATGGGAGTGGGCTGCCTCAAAAATCGGTACAGAGTGCACTTCATTAATGATCAGTCACCTCACTTCGACATTGGCTCCGCGGTTTATGAGTTCAGCTCATATTTCCTAATAGCCCACATTTAAATCATTATTGATGGGGGTCCTTCTCCCTCCACGATTCCATAGGCCCGGTGACTGTGAAAATATTAAACACGAATCTCACACCCTAATTTGAGCAGTCAGTTAACTATGATCCGTAGTCGTCAAAGGGGCTGTATAATGATTGATAGCTAGAATCTTGGTTGGCCGGGGGAGTTTGAAATGGACCCCACATCTCCACGACACCATAGGCTATGACCTGTGACTGTTTCTCGGTCTGGGCTGCCCATATGGGGTTTACCTTGGTTCAACTTTTCACGCTCGTGTTTAACCAGCTCCGGACTGCCTTGTACTGAAGCTCCTATAACAGAACAGAAGTCAGTGTGGAACCGTTTTGCTTCTACCGCGACAACGGCCCTCACTTATAGTCGTGTTATAGTGACATGTGATTATGGGGGGACATTATTCGCATTTTGTCGGAATATTAGAATATGTTCCGTTTGATACAAGCCTCCTCTTATTGAGGTTCACGATATAGCCTAGTTCCTTCCGTGATGTTATACTTCACTCCAGATGGTTTTTCTGTCAGCGGGCAATCGCATTTGTATTATTAACGGAAATGATTGTGTTGTTTCCTGTGCTTTTCCGTAATAGCTCGTCTGACTTTCCCGCAGTTTTCTGTAACAGGGTAACCCTCACTGAAGATGTACAGAACCATTGCCTATAATAACACCATTCATTTAACTATGAAGGCAACAAAGTTATTTTCGGGGGTCTATGGTCTAAGAAAATTCGCAGATAGAGGTAACCAAACTAACTGTGTTTCCACTATGTGTACACACGCAAATAGGGCGCTCCCTCATTTTGAGTTTGTGTTCTCTAACAGGAACATTTGAACAAGGAGCACAACAATACCGCTCTAATGTCCTCTCCAGTTAATAATAATAGTTCTCATGGTTGAAACAGATATCATCTGCGTATTTTTCTCTACGTATTGTTATCGCTGCGTAGTCTCGGACAAGTTCTCGATCGAAATGTCGTCACAGCAACACAGCTTGGGACCAGTCCGCGGATTAATGAAGAATTATTATCCTGCAAATTGGGCACTCCACAGAATAAGAGGGCCGAATGGAGGATGTAGGCTCTTGTATCATCACTGTAACATGGTCACATTCGAACGGTCCCCGATACGTTCGGAAGTCCCGAGAAATTTCAACACAATTGTTTTATCATCGAACTTCCCTCCAGCCCACGTACGTATCACAAATATATGACTAGGCTAGGCTACCTATTGGCTACCTCATTGTCCGGGAGTGGCCTAAGGTTAAGAGGTCGCGTGTTCGCGTATTTAGGCTGGTTTCAGGACGGATTGTTACCGACGTGAGGGCGAAATATTGAAATTTTGTTCAAAGTCATCATTTTGGAGAGTCCATCCATCTATAATAAACTTGTACACACGCTATGCTGTACCAGAGTAATTATGGTCTTGGAGGTATACTGGGTATGATTTATTTGTCGGTGCATGTGTGGTCATGGCGTGGTCTGCTCCCTCTTCCAGAGCTCTTGCCAGATATAGTGTGAATATACTGGAATTTCTTCGAGATTTTGGATCAAAATGTTTCTCCCGACGGCTTCACTCAATGTGATAGTAATATAATACTTTTCTAAGGTTATTGCCTTCCTGTGAAAGTGCCATTAACAGTATGCTGTGTCTTCACACTATGTATGCTCTTGCGTTATTAATATTTTCGTCGTTAGTTTCCCTCCTACTCGTCTGATGATGCATATGGCTAAAAAAGCGGCGATTATCCTAGACGTCGTGGTAGATGCGGGCAAATGCGCCGTAGGTGTAGGATCAGTTGAACTGATTGAGAAACTATTTTTTTTATTTATCCTCAACATGCACCCCCATACCTCCCCACTGAACTCTTCTCCTCTTCTGCTTAGAAATCTCAATTATGGCTAAAATCTGACAATTGACCACTTATTGGAAAACAAAACATGCAGACTAAAACGAGGGCGCCCCCCGATCGGAAATAACCCAAAAAGACACAGGCAACCCTGGAGAGAAATCTAAAAGGTGAAGGTATGGTGAATTGAAAGGCCATTGACAGATAGGAATGTCCAGCTCTGTTAAATGGTGGGTGCTCTCCCGGCAGTAGTTTGTAGACCCGTGTTGATCAAACAATTCAACGCACCGAAAATGTAATCCGCGTGTCAGTCCGTGTTCCGGGAAATTTGGCCCCAATTTGGACCCCCGGTAGAGGTAGTAGCACCATACCACATGAAAGTGACCCCTGGCAGTCGGGTGCGGGGGACATTTCGAAATTGCTTCAATATATTGCAGGCGTTGCCTCTCCAGTTACTATTTTAATAGCTCCATGGTGGGACGTCGTAGTCAGTTTAGTGTGTGTAGGGAAATGGACGGCTATATGTGGTGTGCCCCTCAACGGGTGGTTTCTCTATCGCGCTGGCACTCCCACTCTCCCTGCACCTAGCCTACCGACCCTCGATGCCTGAGCACGTAGGTCCCACGTGTGGCCACGGCGGGAGGGGGGGGGGGGGAGGAAGGAGGGGGGGGGGGGGCATGCAGGCTACAGCCCACTCACAGAATTGTAGGGGAGAGTACATCGATACGAAGGAGTACGAGTACATCACTCACACTGAGTACGAGTGACAAAACCAATAGTACGAGTATGGAGTACACAGTTTTCTAAAAGCTGAGTACGAGTACGCGTACGAGGCAGGCATCAGAGTAAGAGTACACAACACTACCGAGTAAAAGTCTTCGGCCATCAGTAGTGATATAATAATAATAATAATAATATCTGAGACAAAGTTCAGGCTCAATGGCTCAAACAAAGTAACCCTGCCCATGCTGATTGTGGATGATCACCAGCAATAACTCGCCTCCTATTTCAAACTAGTGCTCAGACGAGCCGACGTCAAGTTGTAAGCAGCCATGTTCTGCTCCGGGACTGCGATGTAAGTCACGTCCCCATCTGAACCCGGAGTTTGGTATCAACTGTCAGCGCCATTCAGTTCTTTCCTGGAGGCTGGGCAAGGTTGGTCGGCAATTTTGGCCATCACTGAAAGCAGCAGCGCTGATTTAACCGAACATGGAGACATTGTAGTACGAGTCCACAACATTTTTCGAAGCATGCAATCGACTATTACTATATTAGTTACCTAATTACAATGAGTAATGCTACACCAGCTAAGATTTTTGAATTTTTACCGAGTACGAGTACGATACATCACTAGGAGTACGAGTACAAACCCCTGAGTACGAGTAGAGTACACAGTTTTACCAAAATATGAGTACGAGTACGAGGACAGAGCCCATGAGTACGAGTACGAGTACAAGAAAAATCTCGAGGTACGACTCGAGAACGAGTACGGGACTCACTTAAAAATGGCCTATCGGGTTTATACAGTATGACTCTCGAATGTTCCGACGCCATCCTTCCACGAGCTCCAGAGGCACTTCTTGAATCCTAACGGCGTGGCGGTCACACGTGTAACGATAACTGAGTAACAATGGGAAGCGATCACACGCAAGCCGAATAGCCCGGTCACCCATGGACGGATAAACGGGGGATGAAATGCTCGATAAACTGTTCACAGTGAGTACATGATCCTGTTGTTGGGGGTCAGGTCTCAAAGGGTATTGAGGTCAAGAGAGGTCAACGTTGGGAAATCTTTTAACACATAAGGTTTAGAATGCCTGGTTCGATCAGGTTGAAATTCGTATGCAGATTTATCATGAGGAGTAGTCAGGAACCTGTTGTTTTTGGTTGTGAATCGGGGGGTCAATCAGATTTTGGGGTGAAATTTTGTGAAAAAAAAAAATTGTGAAAAAAAAAAATGATAATTTGCGCCAATTTCAGGCTCTTAACACGAAACTCGACCCCACTTAGAGGGTAAAGTTCATACTTGGTATAACGGAGTTCCCCATGGAGTACATTGATCTCTATCGTTTGGGGTCAGGTCAAAGGTCAGATCTGAGGTCAAGAGAGGTCGACAGGTTATGTTTTAAAAAATCTTGTTAACACGAGTAGTCCAGGAATGCCCGGGTCCGATCAGCTTGAAACTCGGTTATGCAGCTTTCTAATGAGGAGTACAGAAACCTTATTGTTTTGGCGTAAATCCGGGGTCAGATACGGGAAAAAACTTGAGAAAATGAAAAAAAAAAAGTTGAAAAAAGTTCATGCTTGGTATAAGGGTTCCCCACAATGAGTACACCATCCCTGTTGTGGGGTCAGGTCAAAGGTCATCTGAGGTCAAGAGAGAGAGAGGGTAAATTCAGGAAAAATTTGTTAACACGAAGTTCCAAAATGCATGCGTCCGATCAGGTTGAAACTCGGTATGCAGCTTTATCATGAGGCGTACAGAAACCCTATAGGTTTTGGTTTAAATCGGGGGTCGGTCAGATTGGAGGAAAAAAGGAGAAAAATTGGGGGAGGAAATTGTGGAAAAAACTGATTAATTTGGCCCAATTTAAGCCGTTAACACGATTAACTCGACCCCCAATTCGATGGATCAAGGTCATACTTTGTATATTGGTCCCCTAATAATGAGTACATTGATCCCTATTTTTGGAATCAGGTCAAGGGTCATCTGAGTTCAAGAGCAGGAGAGGTAAAAAACGTCTGAAAAATATGTTGACACCGATAAGTCCAGAATGCCTGGTTCGATGAAGTTGATGAGGAAACCGGTATTATGCAGCCTTCTATGAGGAGTACAGGAGACCATTGTTCATCATGTAATTCTGGGGAACAGAATTCCGGGGGGGGGGGGGGGGAATTGTGGAAAAACCTAATTAAAATTATTTGGCTTAATTTTTTAGCTTGTTAACACGCGATAACTCGACCCCACCTGGATGGATAAGTTAATACGTGGTATGGGTGTTCACACCTTGTGAGTACATGAGGTCAAACTGTGAATGAAAAACCTTGTAAACAGAATAGTCGGGCGGTCTGATCAGGTTGGAAAGTTGGTGGGTTAGCGTTTATATAGGGAGTACAGGAACCTTATTGTTGTGGGTTTAGTCTAGGGGTGAATTTTGGTTCCAAAAATTAATATTTCGTGAATAGTCGATATTTTGCCAATTTTGGCTTGTAAAATGATATCTCAACCCAATTAGATTGATGAGGACCATACATGGTATGCGGTTGTGCCCCCACAATGCGGACATGAGCCGTCGCTTTGGAGTCAGTTCAGAGGTTCATCTGCGGTACCATAGGTGTTCAAGGTTGAAAAAGCTGAATTTCAGTGTTGTATTGCTTTCTTATCAGAGACTAGACGCACCCTAGTGGTTCGAAGATAAATGATGAAATTGTCAGATGTTATGTGTCCATAATGATAAGAGCTGATTCAATCTTCCATTTGTCCTGTGTCTAGCTATAGGTTGTCGAAAGTAAGGAATCATAAGCCTTTGCCTTTCTGGTTTTATTCTTGCCTTAGACAGGGAAATCTATGAAGAGTCATAACAGTGAGTATGTGTGTTGTGGTAGGGTGTGTGGGTGCGTGTGTGTGTGCGGTAGTGCCCGTACCTGTGTGGTGTGTGTGTATGTCGTGCGTGGATGTCAAGTGACGTCTTGGCTTGTGAAAAGCATTAACTGACCGCACTCGAGCATGGATCACAGGCACGGAAACTAACCCACATGTATGTGGGTTCCCCCAAAATGGATACATGATCCTCGTTGGTTTGGGGGTCAGGTCAAGGTCATCTGAGGGTCATCCAGAAGTAAAAGTCCGAAAATCTCGTGGATGGAGGATAGCACAGAATGGCTGACATTGGTGTGAGCTTTAATATGGGGGTTAGTAGAGTAAAAAAGTACAAGGAACATTCTTTCTTCTTGGTTGTAGACAGGGGTCGATTTTTGTAGAAATTTGAACATTTTGAAATGGAATATTTTGGCATTTTGGCTCGTTATCACGATAATTCGAGCCCATCTGGATTTGGTGTTCTGTCAGAGGTCATCTGAGGTAAACAAAGGTCAAGTCTGAAAACCTTGTGTACATATTCACATTGCTTGCATCCAATCGAACTGGAATATATGTGTGCAGCTATTTTCAAGGGGAATACCAAACGCTATTGTTTTTGGTAGATTCCAACAAAACTTCACTGGTTGTGATCCGTGAGTATGAATACTTCCCCATATTGGACCCCGGCAACCAGACTAGAAAAGGGGCACTGGTGGTGGGCTAGTGCCATCACGGAGTGTGTGGGGAGTTAGACATTGGTGGTAGACTGGGGGACAGTTCTCGTGTAAGACTATATTTAAGCGAGTTCCATCCGTGCAATGGAGGGTAGGGCCCATACCCAGGCTTCTTGCGAGCATGCGACAAGCACCGGCGCATGTGCCGACGCTTGTCGCGGACAGCCACCCGGGCCCTGGATAGGTGCCCTTGTTCCGCAGAGCCGTACGGTTCGGAGAGCCGATGACGTTCTGGGGAACGGGGGAGAGCCGACCCTTAAGCATCGGAAGCCGATCAGCTCTGGATGGCCGGAAGAGACGGACCGCGGCTACGGAGAGCCGGAACGGGAGAGTCGGTCAACGGCTCTTGGCGGGCCAGTCGAGGGGCTCCGGAGAGCCGCTCCACTCCGAGCCGTTTAACGGTGGTGAGAGCTGATCTGGTTAAGCGGCTCAGGTGTTATGCCACCCCCAAGATCCGGCGAATTGCCGCGGAAGACGGAAGAGTCAGTCCGCGGCTAGGGATCGCTGGAAAACCGACAGCGGACTCAGTAGCCCGGCGTGGCTTCGGACCAGACGGTTAGGGCGCCAGGGTGGAGATATGATAAGGTCCGGAGGATTCGGCCCACGGCTCTGAGAGCCGTCAGGGTGTACGGAGGAAAGAGTGGCCCGCAGCTCCGGAGAGACGATCAGGAGGTCTGGAAGCGTCTCCCTACGGCGGAAGAGCCGATCCGGAGGGCCGGAGAGAGTTCCGGCCACGGCTCCGGAGAGCCGACCCACGACCGAAGAGCCGATACGGGGGTCGGAAGAGTCGGCCTCACCCCGCCGCCGGTTGGGTCGGCTCCCGCCGCGCCGGAGGGGCCACCGCCGCCAGCTCTGGAGAGCCGGGAAGGCCGACCCACGGCTCGGAAGAGTCGACAGGAGGTCCAGAAGAGTCGGCCCCTTCGGAGAGGCCGGGAGCCAACCCAGGCGAGAGCCGAGCGGGAGGGCCGGAACAGTCGGCCCCCGGCTCGGAGAGCCCGGATAAGCGACTCCCTCGGCCCCTGGAGAGCCGTGTCTCGAGAGCCGATTAGGAGGTCAGAAAGTTCGCCCACGGCTCCGGAGAGCCGGAGAGCAACTCCCTCGACCCGGGAGGGCCCGTCCCGGAGAGCCGATAAGGGGTCCAAAGAGTCGGCCCACGGCTCCGGAGAAGCGGGAGAGCCGACTCCTCGGCCCGGGAGAAGCCGAGTGTCTTGGAGAGCCGATTAGGAGGTCGAGAAGAGTCAGAAGCCCCACGGCTTCCGGATAGCCGGAGAGCCGACTTCCCTCGGCTCGGAGAGCCTCCTCGGAGAGCCGATAGGTGGTCCCGAAAGAGTCGGCCCCGGCTCTGAAGATCCGGCTAGCCGCTCTTGGCTCGGGAGAGCCGATCTCACCCAGGAGGGCCGGATGATTCGTACCACAGCTCTGGAGAGCCATTAGGGCCGACCCATTGCTCGGGAGAGAACGGACGAGCCATCTCTCGAATCGGAAGAGCCGATCTTGAATCGGAGCAAAACGAGTTGATCCGTAGCTCAGGAGCCGGGGCGGGGCCGACCCTCAGATACTCAGGAGAAGTCCGTATCCGGCTTCCAAGGATCGGACGAGTCGGTCGAATCTCTGGAGCAGCCGATCCTCGCCTCGCACAGCAGAACGAGTAGGCCCGCAGCTCTGGAAAACCGGGATGGCGCCAATCCACGGCCTCAGTGCGAGCCGTAGAGGGCGAAGAGTTCGGTCCAACGGCTCTGGATGGCCTGGACTAGGCCGCGGCGGCCGTGGAGAGCGGACTCGGCTCTTGGTGACGGAATATCGGGGGGGGGGGGCCAACTCCTAGCTCGGGGAGCCGACCCTCTTGGTTCGGAAGGTCCGGGAAAGACTATCACGGCTCCGGAGAGCCGATCTCCGACTCTAGAGATCCTGCCTTCGGCTCTAGTAGCTCTAGTGAGCTAGGCCAAGTCAAGGCTGGGATCCCAACCGCCAGGGCGCTACAGGGGGGTGGGGGGGCCTTCTGGCATCGAGCCAATTCCGGGTCGTGGGCCCGCTGGGGTGCCCGCGGCCTCCGGTTCTGCCGTAAGTAGTGAGCAGGTTGGGGTCGTGCGAGCGATCCGCACGGGCTGGTGGAGAGCATGCTCTTCGCCACTTGGCTGTGCTTGAGACCTGGTCCAGTGTAAGGGAGCGCGTTCGGCGTAGACTACGTTTTGCCAATCATGTCAATCCCGCCGCTGCCGCTGTCGATGATGTCGCTTTGTCCCCCGTAGTCGGCGCAGAGTCCTAGCGATCCGCTGGTCGTCGATGTAGAAAACGTAGTCCGAGGCCCCAGCGGCACAGTCAACTGAACGCTGTCCCCTGATTGCAGAAGCCATGAGAAGCTTAATCGTCTTGCAAGGGACGTAGGCGTTTCTTCGATCGCGTGTTAGGCCATGCCCTCGTCCACAGGTCCCCATTCTGCGGGACTTTAGGTCGAATGGACAACTTGTTGAGGGGCGAAAGTTGCGGTCGGGCGTCACTAAACGATCTTCCATACGCCTCTCCAGTCAAGGTGGCGGTACATACTCGCAGACAGCAAATTCCTCCGCTGTGCCGGCGCCGAGTATTGGAGTCCTCCTTAGGGAGTCCGTAACCTGGCGGAGGCGGCCACTGCCAACCCGAACCCCAAACTTCTGGGGGGAGCGGTGGGCTATCCTTCCTACTTAAGGGCCGGAGTCAGGGGCTTCTCCAGCGGCTCCTGAAAGCGATAATCCGCCGGATGGCGTTTAACGCTCCCCCCTGGAGAGTGTTTCTCTTTCTCCATCTTTTCTTCTCCACACCGGGTCTCGCCCGGGGGCCGCGCCACCGACGCGGAACACTAAGTAAGAATGACCTGCGACGGCAACGTCCCTGCTGCATCAGTATCTCCCTGGAGAAAAGCTGAAGGAAGGATGAGAGTGGTCCTAATCCCTGGTCTGGATAGCTCCTGAAAAGTTCACACAGCGTTTCCAGACCTAGCAACCCATGTGAAGGGAACTTTGGGACGGGCCTGTCGATCCTCAACCGCATCGGTTGCTAAAATCGAGTCTGCCGCCTAGAGCAGGGTATCCCCACCGCGACGGGTGGACGCCCCTGACTGCATGAACGGGTCGGGTCACACCCCGCGGAGAGGCCTCTGGGGTGTTACGGCATCCGCACCGGACTGTTTGGTTCGCCGCTCTCCGCGCTTGAGAGTGGCCTCCGTTCAGGACCGGGAGTTACGGCAAAAGCGCCGGATCTGGCCCGATCGGCACCACTCGGGCTGGAGTGTCACAGCACCGGGGCCGCCGCTGGGGGCCGGCTAAGTCGCGGCCGGCTCTTGGTCCGTATCCAGCGATGCTTCGAACTTTTCCTTTTTCCGCGGCGAGTGAAACGCTATCCAAGCTGTAGGACGAGGAGGATCTACGACGACGACAACCTTTATGGCTCCTGTATTGCTCCTTCGCCTGTCCGAGGGACGTTGACCGTCCGAGGAGGCCAAGGGAGAAGGTTTTCTGTACCTCCGGTGTAGGGCACTCTAGGAGTCTTGGGCCGCTTCCACAACTCGCTAATGGTCGCGTGAGAAGAGGCGCTGTCGATCCCCCGGCTTGACCTTGATACCGCTGTCCCGTGGTCTGGCCGCAACCCCATGGAACCGTGGCTGGCGGGCCGGCAATTGGGTCTGAACGCCCCCCTCGCGCCGCTGTTTGTCTCGTATCCGCGGCCAGACCGGGCCTTCCGCAGTCCCGTCCAGGGCCCGCCGGCCGGATTGGTGCAAGGCACCGGCACCGACCGACCATGACGGGCATGTTCCCCGCATCCCGCCGAGGCTCCCACGCCCCCCGGCCGCCCGGTTGGGTCGGCTCCCTCCGCGCCGGGAGGGGCCCCCGTCCCGTGAACAGGCGGTTACCGCAGTCCAACCGAGATCACGACCCGGGCCGGACCCTGTTGGGTCGGCACCCTCCGCACCGGGAGGGGCCCCCGGCCCATGACGGGCGGGTAACCAGAGTCCACACCGAGGATCACCGCCGGACCCGGTTGGGTCGGCTCCCTCCTCGCCGGGAGGGGCCTCCGCCCGTGACGGGCGGGTAGACCACAGTCCACCGAGGATCACCGGCCGGACCCCCGGTTGGGTCGGCTCCCTGCCCTCGCCGGTAGGTGGCCTCCGCACTGACGGGCGGGTAACCAACCGCAGTCCAACCGAGGATCACCCGGCCGGACCCGGTTGGGTCGGCTCCCTCGCGCCGGGAGGGGCCTCCGGCCCGACGGGGTTTTACGGCACCCGAGCCGGAACCACACCGACAAAGTCGGTGTGCGAGACAGCCGAAACCAAATCGCGGGCTTTTAGGATCACCCGGCCGCAGGCCTAGGACCGGGATGATCCAAAGCTCCATGCCCGGGGGAAGCCGGCTCCACCGGGCCTATACACCCCTCCCCTAGGCCGAGCTCGAAGTCTTCTTGGTTCGACCTTCTCCCTTCTTCCCGCCCAGGGTCCCTTTCTCCGAGGACCTGAAGACGCTGACATCCCTCTCTGGCGACGGTCCCCTGCCTTCTTCACTTCCGAACGCCGTGATGTTCCCGCACCGGGGCTTACGGGCCTCGGCGCACATGACATACCCGCTACCCCTCGAGTCTGGCCCAGCAAGCGGGGACATCTGATGAGGCCTACAAACGGCACATTTCTCCAACTAGTAGAAGGGCCGCTGAGGAAGTCTTGACGTCCATGAACCCCCACCCTCGTCACGGACATACAAGCAATACAAGGCAACGTAGTCATAACATGATAAATACATCGACACAGCGGCGAACCAAGGTACAAGCTTCCCCTTTCTCCAACTAGGAGAAGGGCGCTGAGGAAGTCTCTACGTCCCATTACGCCCCGCACCCCCCGCTCAACGGACATAGAGTCATACATGGTAAAGGAGGTGGGTGACACATTAAAATCGGCGATCAAAGGTGTGACCATCCCATTCCTCCATAACGGGGGAATTTGTAATTGTATGCATAATAACATCAACATTAACGATCGGAGATGGAAACGGCCACTTCTCCCTACCTGGGAAAGGGCCGCTGAGGAGGGGGTATCTATGACCACGAACCCTCACCCCCGGGCATAAAGTCAATATATTGCAACGTGGTAAACATGCGTACACACCAAAACATTGCGATGTACAGCTCAAAACCTAGGCAACGATCCTATAATCATGCATGGAACCCTTCCACGAACAGTGTAAACTATGGCATTTAAACATCACATTAAATAAGGCTCCACGTAATGGCACGAGCCGATATTCATGCATGAAAACCATAATACATTCAGGACGCATGTACTTACGTACTCACTTCCGAGTTCCCGTTCCCTTCCCCCTCTCTCACTCGATTAACGTAACTAGAATCCCTATAGCGCTGCGCGCGGGACACCCCAACCAGAAGACTGGGAGGGAAGGGAAGGTAGGGAGGGGAACCCAGGGGAATGAGGGAGGGAAGAGGGGCAGCGCCAGTCAGGGAGCACCCTGAAACAAGTCCAGCCTGGCTGCACGTACACAAATACGGGCCGAATGTCACACACACGTGGACGTTAGGCAGTGGGTGAACTTGTACACAAGAATACTGTGTTGGTGCATCTAGGCCTAAACAAAAGGACTTACGCAATTCGAGAATCGAGAGAGAGAATAATTTCCTTCAAAAACGACATAAATCCGCAGGAAAAATCGTTTGAATAGGTAAATCAACTGTAGCCAGTTTGTCCCAATGATACACGATTGATTGGATTCGTAAGACCAAATCTAAAGGGTGAAATTCTTGACGAATTTCTAAGCCGAGATGGCTCATGTAGACGAACGTCTGGCAAAAAGAGAAGGCGATGGGGTGCCAACCCGGACTTTTGTGTTAATGGGGCCAGATGTTAATGGCGCGGGGTGGGTGGGGTGGCAGGTCCCATATGGGGTAGTTGAATTCTGAATAGATGGGACCATGTTTAGAGTTTTAAAACACGGTACCCACCCCATCCTGGATGGAATCCAGCTATACTAGATACTTTGGTTCCCCATAATAAAACACATGTACCCTATTTGTTGGGCCAACCTTGACAATTTCAAAATTAATCAAAAGCTTTAAACATGTTTAAAGTTGACAATGCGTAGCTTGATCAGGGTCCGATCAGTCAGGAGTCACGAGGGCCTTCTGGCTTTCCCGTAAGAATTTTCTATCGTTCCGAGTATCGCTCGGTCACAAAAAGCAAGTCGTGTCACGACTGCGCCATTCTTGACTGGGGGGGGGGAATATTCTCAATCGCTGCCCCCCACTGGGTTTGGAGTGGGGGGCTTAGATTTTATTGCATTCGATGATCCAACTGTAGTTTACGCATAGAAAAGCCTATCTAGTCAGTATAAGAAATCCGTGCTCGGTTACAATTACGGTTCGCAATGCTCACGATCATTAGTAATTGGCAAAATTCTGTTTGGTAATCTGTTCTCTATTAGTTTCCGAGAACAGAAAATTCATACTCAATGGTTCACATAGGCCTTATTTTTTTCACAGGACGGCTTCCGGATCACTAATATAATCCATATAGGCGCCAAAAACTCCAACCAAGGTCCTTCTTTCCTGAAATTAGTAAGCGCATAGTAAACCCAATATTAATTTCCATACTTTCAATCAGTTTCCACGATATCGATATTCGTTGCAAGAGCTAAAGAACCATTGTTCACACAGCAGTACCCCATAAACAATAACTCATACTTCGCTGTTCTACATAGGCCCTATTTTATTTTTCCACAACGCGTCCATATCAACCAAAATTTTCATTATAGCAGACAATAAGGACCGGGTTTTTTCTTCTTCATAATAGTGCAGTGTTTATATATTCTTCGAATAATAATTGATACCATAGATACGACCGATACGTCTGATAAAATTTCGATATTACCAACCACCAGTGCGTGATGACCACTCAATGAGCTCATGGCACCGTTGTGGTTTCGGTGAACTTGTATACCAATATATTATTAAATGAAATGTCGTTAGCCTCGCGCACACAGTTTGGAAGGCAGGCGGCATGCATGTTACGGGTATTGTAAATCATTTCCCAGAAGACAATCAACATCACCTATTTCTCTCCCCGCAAAAGACTGCAGATCGCATTAATAATTTCATGACAATTTCATTTTAGTCAGATAGTCCTGGACTCTCTCATCGATAATATCTGGTCATTAATCGTAGAGTCAGCTCCGATTGGTTAGCCTACGCAATTGATTGCGACTAAACTGTGTTTATGGTGCAATATCCCGAGCCAAACTTGAAAAAGGGGAGGGAGTGCCTAGTTTTCTCCTGACCCAATTCAATATTTAAACACTTCTGAAACACGTTCGAATCCAAAAGTCAAGGGTTCACCTGTGTCCAATTGCTAATCTCGTTTAGAGTATAACGAGATTCCAAGTGATGTCAGAATAGGTTTTACTGCGTACACACTTTTTCAGAGTACAACCTAGGCTTTTGCCCGATCGTATCAAATCAATTTATGGTATTTCATCACTTCCCTTCCAGAATTGAACATTCCTCGAAACACTATTTTGCCATGATACGCAGAAAAAAAAATGTTTTAGCCAACAAACACGATCTCAAACCGTGTTTTGCATTATGGACACGTTTTGAAAGTGAGGGTAATAGTGTCGATTAAGAACTTTTAATTAAGGAATAAACTGAAACTAGGAGACTTTTAATGGCGAATACACAGTCGAGACTATGAATTCAAGGCCGCAATGCATTGTGTTGTACTACTTCCAGTCGCTCACTTTGAACTTAAGATCTGCCATAACAAAACTACGTTGGCCTGGCGGAATCCCTAAAAAAAATGAACCTCGTTTTAACACTTGCAATCGAAGTTCGCAACTCGCAAGGCTTACGGTGGGTTTGGCGCTTGCGGCGGTTAACCGCCCGGGGTCTCATCGCTTCACACACATTTGCAGTCACACGGAGGACCGTTGGCATCATATGGCCCGTCGTTAAAGTAAAGTTCGCAAGCCTGCGAGAACAAATTACGTACAGTAATAGGCAGGCTTTAATTCGATTGAAGTGAATTGCATTGCGTACCAAAACACAAAAAAACGCATTAGCAATGCGTGCTGAGGGAATTACACGGAGACCGCAATTAAAACCACCATGTGACGAATCGGAGGGTCTGTGCGTAGTGAAAGTGACGTCCACGACTGCAACGAGCAACGCGTTCGTTTCCGCCCGTTGGATCATGGGGCTATTATATTAACTGGAGAGGCAAACGCAGCGTGCAATGTATGGTAGCAATTTGAAAATGTATCCCAACCCGGACTGACACGCGATCACCTAGACGTGGTAAAGTGTCCGACCATCTACGGTATGAGATTACTTACCGGGGACACATTGACGCAGAATTTCCTGGACACGGAATGACACGCGGATTACATTTTCGTGCGTTAAATGTTTGAATCACCACGGTCGGTGTTACTCTTTCGGGGGACATTTTCAGGGGAGTGCGTCTGAAGACAAAGGAACTGCGAGTACTGCCATTTTTACACACCGGCGTCCAGCCCAGCATAGGGCCGGTAGTGTTGGATTGCCGGGCCTAGGTTGGTATCTTAGGCCGGCAATCCAACGCTAAACGGCACTCTGATGGGGCTGACACGGTGTGTTTGTAAAAATGGCAGTACGCGCAGTTTTCCATTGTCTTCAGCCGCGCTACCTGAAAATGTCCCTGAAAGAGTTAACGCAGGCCGGAGTTGATCAAACAATTTCACGAACGAAAATGTAATCCGCGAGTCATTCCCATGGAGCTATTATAGTAACTGGAGAGAGGGCATCAGAGCGCGTATTGTGTGCCCGGTCCAAATTTCAGTCAGAGGAGAACACAAACTAGAAGTGAGGCGGCACCCTAATGTGTTGTAACATCGTAAAACACAGGCGGTTTGTTTACTCTCTATCCGCGAATTTTTTCGACCAGAGACCCCCGAAAAAGACCATCGCCTGCTCCATGTGAAGGAGGTATATCATAGTGCAAGATTCCTCAACATGTCAGTGAAGTGTTACCCGGTTTAGAAAACCGCCCCGCGGGAAATCAGACGAGCTATTACGGAACGCACAGAAAACAACTGATTAAATGCTTCGGGAATACGAATCGATTGCGGTTGGCAGAATTCACCATATAGGCGTAAAATATGACATTCACGGAGTTGACTAGAGCTTAAGAATGTGAAGCTCGAATTAGGGGAGGCTGTCAAATGGAACATATTGCAATCTTCTGACGAAATGCGAACCAGGTCGCCCGAATCACCTGTCACTATAGGCGCCACTAAGAATTGGGCGCTGTCCACAGGTTAGCAAAGAGTGTCCCTACTGACTTCGGTTTTATAGGAGCTTCAGTCATCATGTCCGGGTGCTTGTCAGAGTCCGTGTCCAGGGGAATTCCTGCGGTCAATTGTCCCGGTAAGAGTAAGCTCATACCGTACATGCTCAGAGGCAAACTTACCGCACTCAAGGGGGAATCGCGTGTCAGTCCGGGAGTGGGGGACCTTTTCAAATTGGCCTACAATATTTTGAGCGCGTTGCCTCTCCATTAATATAATAGCTCCATGGTTGGTATCATGAGCTATTATAACTGGAGAGGCAGGCAACGCGGTGCAATATATTGAAGCAATTTGAAAATGTCCCCTCGACCGGACTGACACGCTATCACGTTCTGTGCCGTTGACGTTCGACTATCTACGGTATGCGCTACTCTACCGGAGACAATTGGGGTCAGATTTCCCTGACACGTGGATTACATTTTCGTGAGTTGAATTGTTTGAATCAACTACGTCTGGTTACTCTTTCGGGATATTCTCAGGTAGGCGTCTGAAACAATGCAAAACCGCGCGTACTGTTTATTTTACAACACACCAACTCCGCTCAGCATAGGCCGTTAGCGGGATTTCCGGGCTGGTTACGTTGGTATTCGGTTAAGCAAGGCAGACGCCCTCCGAGGCGTGTAACGCAAGCAAGACCGCGGACATGCTGTACTGGAGCGCATATGCAGGAGTGAAGACGGTATGAGGCATCATAAGCCCCTACGTATTCGCTTTCTGGGAGGCACCGCGTGAAATGCGGCTGTGATATGCATTAAACACACCGTTACATTTTGCGCTCGACATAGTTGTGCTCGTGAAACTAGGTGAAATGTAGGTCCACATGTTGTTTATTGTATTGGCGTGTCTCACGGTGCACCACCCTTACAGTTGTTCGGGGTTGTTAGAAACTCTTCTGAGTATTGTCCGCTCTATCTGGTAATCAACGTGAATTAAAAGGAATAAACTGCACTGGGAGACTTTCTGTTATAAACAGTCGAGACTCTGAATTTAGGTAAAATAACGGACGAGGCGCAGCCGAGTTCGTTATAAGCTAATTCAGAGTCGATACTGTTTATGAACCAGTAAAAGTCGACCTGCTGTGTTTATTTCCTAGTCTACAACCCGCAAATCAAGAATTTTTTGTTTTTTTTTTTTTTATCCAAACGATTATAGATATCTATTATCTCTAGATCCTATATCTTTGTATATCTCTAAACAGTAAATAATTCCCTAGGGTACAATTGCGTTGGTTCAATCGAAGTCAATTGCATTGGGGCGTACCATACACTAAAAATTAGCAGTGCGTGCTGTGGTACTTCCACGGAGACGCAATAACAAACCACGCGTGCCAACCGAGGGTTCGCGCGTGTGAACATGGCTTCTCCATGCAACGGGCAACGCGTCGTTTCGCTCGTTTGTATTCCGTTGAGATAGTACGCCCTCTGAAGCGTGCGTATACTGAAGCCGGATCTGCGCGTTTAAACATAAACTTCCAAACTTCCTTACATTCGCGTTCAAAAAGTACTGCGATTACTTAAAACGCAGCAAATCGAGGCAATAATTCGATTGTTGTGTTATCTGAACCCTGACTTGTGTATTGCAAAAAATAATAGGAGCCGCTACGTAATTGGGATATCCAATCAGAATCCTGTATTTGCAATAACTGATGGCTTGGGGTTGTAGAATACGAGTTAAATTGAACGCAGCATGAGATTCCGGATCTGCGAGTGTAAACACAAACTAACTTCCAAAGGCCCTCGCGCACCTTACATTTGCGTTTATGGCGTTTGCTCTTATAAGACGCATTCATCGAGCGAGTAGTACGATGTTGTGGTTTTTCTGATCTACCAGTTGCCATGTTATTTGCAAAATACTGCCTGTTTATTGCAAAATTCTACACCCCATCATCCGTTATTGCAATACAAGATTCTGATTGGCTACTCCATCACGTAGCGGACGATTATTTTTGCATAACATGTCCAGCAGTTCCGAGTAACACAACACTCGCATACTTGCTCGATTTGCTGCGTTTTAAGTAACGCAGTACTTTTGGAACGCGAATGTAAGTGTTGCGTGGCCTTTGGAAGTTTATGTTTAAACGCGCAGATCCGGCTTTCATTATACGCGCGCTTCAGAGGGCGTATGCCTCAACGAATACAAACGCGCGAAACGACTCGTCGCTCGTTGGCATTGGAGAACGCCATGTTCACACGCGCAGAACCCTCCGTTTTGGCACTCGTGGTTTGTATTGCGTCTCCGTGGAGGTACACAGCACGCACTGCCCATCTTTTGTGTATGTACGCAATGCAATTTACTTCGATTGAACCAACACAATAGTTATCCCTAGCTGCTTTTTATACTGTTGAGAGATACAAAGATATATAGATCTAGAGATATAGATATCGTTAATCGTTTGGCTCATTCTGGATTTGCGGGTTGTAGAATAGGAAATAAACTACAGCAGGTCGACTTTTACTGGTTCAATGACAGTCTCTACTCTGAATTTAGCTTAAGAACGAACTCGGCTGCGCCTTGTCCTTTATTTACCTAAATTCAGAGTCCTCGACTGTTTATTCACCATAAAAGTCTCCCCGTTGCAGTTTAATCCCTTAAATAACGGAATGGCCACTGATTGGGATCATCCAAAAAATCGAATCCTGTATTCACAATAACGAATAGCTTGGGGCTGTAGTGAATAAATACTATCCTTCAGGGTGTCATTGCGTAGGGCACCTCCGAACGTTACACCGTTTTATAACCTTCGGCGATATGAAGCAAGTTCAAACTTACAGAACTATGGTCTGACTTCTTTTCCTTCTGACTTCTTTTCTTCTCTTCATCTCGCTACGCTTCCGCCGTAGGTCGGCACACACGCAGTGATATCCAGCCTCGAAAATTCAATTTTTCATTCGATTCCCAACTTATTGTGAGCGTTTTTAATAGGTTTTGAAAAATGGCTGCCATCGCCATACATTTCCTTCCGTCTTTTATATCTTCCCTAGTTTCCAGTTTGCTTCCCCAGATGATTTACAAATGTTTCTACTCCCTCCTTCTCATCTCTCTTGATGATGTCTTCTTCTTCTTCTGTTTAGCCTCGTTTGAACTTCTGTTGTTTAACTCTTCGGTCGTTTCGCCTGACGCTACCTGCATGCGTGTTCTTCGCTTGTGATAAAACAGATTTTCCTCTGCAATTGTTGCTCAATGTATATGTATATATCCGTATGGGGTACTCCGTCTTGGTGACTCTTTCCTTTCCCCGGGTGTTCCCAATTCTAACGTCAGCATAATTCCAGCAAAATAACATCAGTGGCGTTCGTCTTCTTCTAATGATTTCTTTGAGATCTTGGATCAATGGGATCTTTCGACAACAGTGTCGAAGGCTTATAACTCATGAGAGTAATGTACTTCAATGGATAGTTTTCTGAGGTATGGCGCTTTTCTGCAAGTGTTTTATCCAGTGTAAACCAGTTCTGTTGTGCTCCTTCCCGCTTTGTATGCCTCCTTGTGTGATGCTATTTCATTGTCATTTTTCCTCCCACATTTCTGATCATGCATATCGCTAAACATTTTCCGAGCCACGACAATAAAGCTGGTGCTCATCTGGCAAGTCGCCGGATAGATATCGTAGGTGAGGCCGCTAATTTCCTCCTCAAAAGTCTGCACAACAGCATCGGCATCGCACCCGCATCGGGCGGTTTTGGACATGTTCAAAGTTTCGAACATCGGCACGTTGTCCGCAGGCCTCATCGCAATGGGCAACTGAAAAGTGCTATTAAATATCATTAGGTCGCAGCGTCGCATGCATGCCGAAACTTTGGTGTCGAAACAGCCGATGTATGCAAACTGCTACATTGTCATAATAGCATTTCACCGTTGGCAGTGTAATGATATGATATGATATAATGAGGGACAAAGGTCACCGGAGACGCTGGCCGTCTAGCACACACACACGCGCATCAACACAAACAAAGCACCAGAAAAATATGATTGTCCTCATTCGAGAACTACACATCCTTCTGGACGGATTGCAGATTTCCCCCATACATGTTCGACATAACATAAACCAATAAAAACATGACATTATTCTGGTCTTTATATTCGGGAGAGTAAATCACAGTTTGAAAAACGAGCCGTAAGATTCGCAATGGGAGAAAAGCCTCGTCAGTAGGCCTACCCAGTGCTGCTAAGCCGTCAGCAGGGCTGTGAGTATGGCGCATTGGCAACCGTGAACAGGCTTACATCTGACGCCACAATTACGAATCAAAAGTCACGTACATGCAGGCCTTACACAATCTATTGTCTTTGGTACCAATTTTAGAAAAAGAAATAACCCCAAATGCCACCAAAAAGACGTCTCCAAGCAGTAGTCTGTACCCCCCGGAGAAAGAGGGGGCAATCATCAGGTGCGCGTAGCGAGCGGGGGTGGGGGTGTCCACATCCCCCAATAATTTTCGTGCCGTCGGCAATTTGCGGTCTGTCGGCCAAAAAAGAAGAGAAAAGAGAAGGAGGAAAGAAGAAAGGGGAAGGGAAGGAAAAGGGAATAAGGGGTGAAGGGGAAGACAGGGGAATGAAAGAGGAATAGAAAGAAAAAACCGAAGCCAGACTTTAATTATCGGTTATTTCGACTTTTGGCTCTTGATCTAATTGACCATTCGGCGTCCTGCAAGAGATGAAAACGCTGGCAAACATATATTGTGACGGCACGTCGCTCGTCGTGTAATTGGACGAGTGACCGAGTCTGTCGGCAATTCGGCAAAAGGGGAATAAAGGCGTTAGCTTTTGACATTTTTTATTTTCCATGAGACTGACAGGTCTTTGAAGTTTCGTTCTGGTCTATTCCATAAATACATTTAACAAAAATTCCAGCCATTTTGCTGACAACAATTAAGAAAGAATTTCTCATATGGAACAATGAAACATCGGTTTTAGGCGGGGAATCAAGCGTAGGCGGCAGAGCTGGAGTACAGGGCGAAGAGATATAGAGCACCCCCTAGTTTTTTTTTCACGATAAAAAATTCAGGCAGAAAAACTACCCAACTTTGGGGACAGAATAAGTTAAAATCTGCTTATAGATACCCTAATGCATAAGTGAAAGAAGAAGTTACTAAATGGCCGAAACTTGCCGATCATATTGCACTATTGAAGTGTCAAATATTTGCGCTCTCGTGCGCAGTGTGTTTTGATGGTCTGCAATGCTTCATATACTCACGGAGCTGCAGTAAAAATCGGGCAAAACAAAAATTGGCGTTCAAATTGAAAGGGTCCCCGCGTACGTGGTGAGTCGGGTCCGAGTAATTACTGCACGCCCAATTTCCTGAAAATCTTTCGCACCAAATTGCATCTGGGAACGTTTCAATATTCAAAATTTTCCAAAGGGAGGGGGGCACCTCCCACAATCATCAACCTTTCGCTAACGCCCCTGGCAATCATGACTGGTACGAAGGCCAGCCGGATCTCTATGAATAACTGTCCGAACTAACTCCAACTATGACTGAAAAGAGAAAATTTGGGAGAATGGGACCAAGCTCTTTGAACTTCCATGACTTACTAATCGTACAAATTTTCACGTCGCTTTGTTAGTAGGCCTATAAAGGCAGAAATCGGGCACTTTAAGCACATCTTTATCGAATTATACAGTGGACAATGTTTTCTTTCTCTTCAGTAATTCATTACGTTTAACGTTTCCTTCAAACTAAAGGAGAAACATTGGGATATACATTCATCTCCGTATTGACACAGCGACCTGCATGGCAGTATGCATCTACGTTTATTGACCTCTGTTAAGCAACGAAGCCTCCGAGTCTTCTCCTCCGCTATTCCGCGAGCTCCGTCATCAAGGTTCGTAATGACCATAACATTTCCTCACCATTTAAAAGAGATCCCCTTGCTGTATTGTGAGGTTCACCTACATTAGCTTGTGCAGGATTGTACGCCAGCTGACATGATCCGAGCGTTACTGACTCCCAAATCAATGATTTCCGTCTTAACTGAACACCTCAATTTCCACAAATACTTAGGCCAACTGAGAGGGCAGTGTGGGCCAGGGCCACTTAACTGACGGCCATTACAGGCGATCGCCCCAGTGTCTCGCCTGGTTGCGCGATCATTGGTTTCTTTTAATTAGTCCCATGCAAACAATTACAACAGGCATTCCTGTTGTTGGCTTGTTGGTATTAGCATTTAAAGAAACAGCCTACTAAATCAGTGACCAATTTCATATTCTCAAGGACTGATCATCGACATTTCCGCCTACTAAGGGGTATACGTTTGGGAAATGTGACTAATAAGTGAATTAGACACACTTCTCAACTTCCATGACGCCTTTTCTTCCCGTTGAATATCTCAGGACCATAGTATAACCACACTGCATACATTTCATGGGAATTCATCAAACTTGAACATTTGCAACATGAAGCAATTCATACACACTGTATAACCCCGTAAACCCCATGACTCAAGTAATGGACTACGGTAGCTTCATACTCAATAAACCTCATGAAAATCGAATAAACTTTTGCAATTTTGAATAAATCATGAAATATGCATTTGGAATAAACCCATCAAATATCGATCCCATTTATTTTGTTTTCCAAATGTGCTTCAGACCCTCCGTTTTGAGCATACAGAAAAGAGGGGTTAGGGGGAAAGATCCGGGTCGGGGTGGGGCTTACTACCAAGTTTATCTTGTGATACATTACTGCAACATGACTCATTGACTCACCCTGCTTCAGTCCAGCAAGTCTACAAGAATTACCCCCTCCCCCTCAAAAGGGTGCATTCCATAACAATGTAATGTCAGACTCATGCCACTGAACTCTGAACCATTTTGGGAAACAAGTAGTTCATCAAAATTGATGTAATTTCTAATTTTCGTGGCTTGTAAATTTGCCTGCCGGCCGTCTATTCCAACCGCCCTAATTATGTGAAGTCCGGGTCCCGTAGCTGCACATATGAACACTGGGTACAATAATGTAGGGTATTCTTAACCTGCTTCAGAGAGGCTCCAGCTAATATATATTCAGCACAGTTTTTCTGGTCAGCATGCCCAGTGTTTATAATTCTTGGTCAGTGTAGGGGCCCAGGAGAGGTTATGTGTGACAGGCAGATAAGTGGACGATTAATTGCCTCAAGGTAAAAGGCAGGTTTTTGACAATAATTAATCTCTTTCCCTTTGACAGATCGGAAGACTAGTTAAGATGAATGACTAACATGCCTGAGGGGTTGAAACGAGTAAACTCGAGACAGAGATTCGTTCTGCAACATCTTGTTTCATAATACATGTTTTGATGAAGTTATGTCAGCATCATGCTGGGCAGCTAGAGTGCCCCAAGACTAATAACCATCTTAAATAGGTACATGCAGTCTCTAGAGGGTTTGTCTCAAGGACATATGATATTTGCACAGTTTTTGGTCCATAAGTGACCTTGAATGACCTTTGAATGACATAACGTTTCTCATGAAAAATGTTACCCTTATATGCAGCATGGTCCCAAATTTCAAGCCATTTCGTACACAGTCACTAGAAGCTATTGCAAGGAAAATTAATTATTTGGCAGTTTGTTGACCTTGAAGACCTTTGTGACATGACGTTTTTTTAGAAAAATGTTGCCTCCAATGTGATGCACAAGCCCTAAAAGTTTAGGTAATCAGATACCACACCCGTGCTATCCCCCAAAAGTTATTAAAACCCACCTTTGACCCCTTAAACTTGAAACCAGGTGTCAGATTGAAGCAGAGTTTGGTTTCGTCGGTATATCTAGCATACGAGCCTATCACAATCCAAAAATTGGCAGATTTTTTTTAAAATATCTTTGTTCCTATAACTCCTAAAAAGCACATTTTCCTCCGCCCTTTGGGACGTTACATTCGATGTTGTTTGATTCACCCAATCCAAAAAATCACTATGAAAAATCTCTACGAACACCCTAACTGCACTCATTTCGATCATTGAACCGTCTTTTACAAACATTGAAGATTTTTTTCTTCAATATTTATGCAAATTAGTCACATTAATGACCTTCATTGCCCTTGACATGTTTGTTAAATTGATCAGATTGAAGTGTACCATCTCCCCAAAGTTTCAAGGAAATTTCCTAAATCTGCAATAAATTAATATGCGAATTGTCACTATTTAAATGCAAATTGTTGCACATTAAATGACCTCTAGTGGACAGGGATATCGTTACTACTACTAACTACTGCAAAATTTATCGTGACTATAAATGACCCATCTCCAACCAGTTTCATGAAATCCAACAACTTTGAAAAATCGCATGGAATTATCAATTAAAACTATTATTAGCACATAACCGCTGTTATCTAATCAGTTCACCTACACCCATGTGGTAATAGTATGCTGACTGCATCACCAATGCAAAACCGATCAAGAGATATCTTGTACACACGCTCCTAGGCCAATTTTCAGTAAATTAAGTGGCAATTTATGAAATGAGTATGAATTTTCGGGACAAAAAGTGGCTGCACATCGACAACTCTTCACCCTAAACTCCACAAAAAGGTTTCAGGTCTGACAGCTTTCATTTCCACGTTCAGGAGATATTGCTGCACATTAACGGACAGACATACAGACAAGACAACACACACTACAACAAAGTGATCACTATGTCCTCTCTCTCCTTTGATCAAGTTCAGGCGAGACAAAAAAAAAAAAAAAAAAAAAAAACACACCACACAACACAACCCACCCACGCACAATTGTTTTTTCGAACAGTTGGTGTTACGCAACCCATACAGTTCAAACAGACTGATATTCTTTTCACAACCACCATCGGCACTGACAGTCTGGCAGTTCTCACTGATCATATCAGTTAGTGAACATTATCGCTAACGTGCTGCGTGTATATGCCATACAAGACGGATTGCACTGTTGTGACTAGTAAACACCGAAAATTGTATTTACTCAAATCTGTTAACGAACGGTAAGCCACAACTGATTCGAACCGTGTTAACATGTGTTAGGTCAGTGTAAGCGCAGCGTAGCATAGTATGCACTAGCAAGTTGGAAATTCAATGTTTCAACAGTTTAATGATCTCTCTCTTGGCAAAGACAATATGCTTACTTAGCGTAAATGTTTGCGTTTCGAAATATTTGTATAGTTCAAACATACCGCAGAGTCGAATAGAGAATGCTAGACTAGTATTGTTTTTGGCTGGGCGGGCGATTCACGGAGGGGGGGGGGGACGGGGGGGGGACATGTCCCCCCAATTATTTTTGGTGGGTGGGGACATAATATCAAACATCCCCCCAATATTTTGGCGGAGTGACGAGAAAATCCTATAATCATAGTTACAGTACGGCCAAAACGAAACTGTCAACTTCATATTTCTTATTAGATCGTTTAATTTTTTGTTGAGAAGGCCGAAATGCGAAAAAAAAAAAAAAAAAAAAAAAAATAGCGCTGCGCGCGCTGTATCCTATCTTGTCCGTTACATGTATAATACAGTGGGCCCAGATGTACGAACACTTGTCAGATTCTGGCAAATATGCTTTTTGTCCATACGTGTCATCTTCAAGTGGTTGAACATTCTGTAGGCCACGAGGAGAATTTGGTTTAGGACTTGATTCATTCCCCCCCCCCCCCTCACCCTCCCCACTACAACAATGCCGGAATCCAACTGCCATTTTCTTAACACTGCACACAGTAGTCTACTTCTGATCCTTATTGTTCAGATTGGCTTTGCCAGCCTGACGTGCTGTTTTTAATAGAAGACGAAAGCTATATGTAACGAAAAACAACAGGGCAGGGGATCGTGCACATTAGTAAGGAGGTTTACGTGATTGACGGATGGAACGATCACAACGGCGCGGAGCGGTCGAAACCACATTCTGAGACCATGATAAATTTTGGACAAAAATTTGGGGAACTAATCTGAAAAATGACCAATTGTCTGCTGCCTGGCTCTTCCCTCCTTCCAATCATGCCCGAAAAAATGCACGACTTTCCATGCCAGGGCTTTTTCAATCTGGCGGCAGCCTCCAACCCAATTGGAAGGGTCCCCGATGAAATATCTCTACGACATGGCTATGGTAGGAATGGAGACCACGATGAAGACATGTAAGGATTAACATCGATCAGTTTTCGGAAATTTACTGTCAATTTCAGTGATTGCATACTGCCATAAGTCGCGGGAAGTGCCGCTCCCTGCAATCTGGGGGGAGGGGTGGTCTGTAAGACTATTTTTCTTGTACGGTACGCGCCAACTGATGGTGGAGCGAATTGTAAGGAATAAACGTAGATCAGTTCCTTCAAGAGTGTTCTTGAGATATACATTTCAGAATTTTTTTGTCAATTTTTGTGGATTTGTCTTTGCTGCCATAGAGACATGGTGAAGTACTGTTTCCCGGCAATCTGGGGGATTCGTAAGGCTCCAAATTTCCTTGTACCTATACGAGACCATTAATGCTGGCCCAAATTGTAAGGAATAAACATCAATTAGTTCCTTCAAAAACGTTTCTTGGATATAAATTTCTGAAAAATTATTGACAATTTTTAGAGACGTTGCTCAATGCCATACAGCGCGGGAATTGCCGTTTTAGGCAAATCTGAGGGGTCTATAAAACGAAATTGTCTCTTGTACCCTACGCGTCCACTGATGGTGGCGGCTGGCCGAAATTGTAAGGATTAACATCAACCAGTTTTCGAACGTTTCTAGAAATATGAATTCTGAAATTATTGCCAATTTTTAGGGACGTTGCTTACTGCCATACGGTCCGGGAAATGCCGTTTTCTTCAATCTGGGGGGTCTGTAAAACAAACAAAAAATCTTGTACCCTACGCGTCAAACAACCGACGGTGGCCCGAATTGTACGGAATAAACATTGATCAGTTCCTTCCGGAAGGTTTTGAAATAAAAAATTCGGGAATTTATTGACGATTTTCGGGATGTTGCTTACTCCCGATATGACCACAGAAGTGTTGTTTCCTGCGATCTGGGGGTCTGTAAGACTAGAACTTTCCTGTACGATACGCGCCAACCCATGGGGCGCTCCGCTTATATGATGCTCCCCTCATATGTCCCCCAAATATTCAACACAGATCGCCGCCCCTGTGTTTTGGTGTGGGGCGTTCGCAAGTTTGGATCCCCCCCGCAGAGCTTAACGCTATAGTGTGGAGCCTGTAAGTAAGCTATTGTTGAAGGTATACAGTACAGCATGAACTGTTCCACCCTCATGTTTGTAAGAGTCTGATTGTGATAACGAACCATGTCACTATAGCAATAGCGACCAACAAGAATGCATTCCAATTTTAAATTCAGCATATGGGCAGGGCTGATTGGTTACTATAACTACTCAAGCCAGAAGGAAGAAACAGTCAAAATTCGGTACCTAAAATTCTCCCGAACAGAGCAAAGCAATGATACATCTCTGTGAATATCTGCACTGATTTTTTAACTGGAAACTTTGACCTCTTATAGGTTCACTTGCAAGATCACTAGGCTCGACCCATTTTTTTTTTTTTATCAAAGGTACCTCCGAGATCCAAAAATGGCTACTCAAGTAGCACCAATTCTGGTAGAGGTCATCAGAAGTCAAAAGTCCAGAAATGCGGATCAACGAGAGAACCACAATGGTGTCTCTCCCAACTTTGTGTGACATTTCATTCTCCTGTCCCCCCCCCCCATAGGTGACATTTAGTGGCCTTGAATGAGTAACGGCTTTTGGAATCCCCCCCCCCCCCATGATGTGGCAACCATGCCTAATTATATCATCTGTATCGGGGACTGTCGCGAAAAAAAAGCATTTATGCCAATTTCCCACCAATAAGTAACCTTCGTTGACATCTGATGTCATGACGGTTGCAACGCAAAATTACCTTCTCGATGGTGAAATCCCTATCCCGAAATCGTCATGTATTCCAATGCACGCACAAGATGATATTACCGAAAGATATCAAAACCAACTTTCGTTCCCTTGTGACTTGAGAACCGGATGTCCGATTGAAGTGGAAGTTGGTGTTCTGCATGTATCACACAGAGCTCAATCACACATGCAAACATTGACGGTTTTGACACCTTTTTTGCCTCACATCACCCGATACTTGACCCTTTGACCTCACCATCAGGTGTATTCAAACCCACTGATCTTGAAGGGCACCATGGCAAATATCTATTACTGTCCTAACTGTACCAATTCTTTGATAAAAACGTTAACATCAATATCCTAAGTGGCACACAAAAGTCACACAGGGTCAAATATGCATATTCATGATCAGGAGGTACCTCTAAGATATGAAAATGGGCCACAAAAACTCAATTCGGCACGAATATCGGGAGAGCTCATCCGGGTCAAGTTGAGGTCGAAGGTCACAGAGATGCGGGTCGAACTAGAGGATCGCAATGGCCCACCCCTCAACCCTGTCCGACATTTTGTTATCAAGTTATTGCGAGGAACAGTCAGCTCAGTATTTTTTCACCCTTAAGTGATCTTTCTGATCTTGGATGGCATTTATGTTATGTTTGAAATAAATCCCCACCCGTTTCACACCTTGTCCCGGAACATCGATCACGTGTGACCCTGTTTTCAGGAGTCATTTTTGTTTTCATTATTTCATGGCAGTTAGTTTTTGCCCCCCCCCCCCCCCGCCCCACAAAATGACCTTTGGTGACCTTGATGGACTACGGGGAAAACGTGACATGTACCGGTCTTCCAGTGTGCTCGTGCACGGGCCAATGGATGAACACACATACATACACACACATCAAGTCAACTACTAGATTCCTTTTGCAAGAAATGAAAAAAACTGGAGCACTATGATCAACTCCGCCCAACAGCATACACCGGTGTTGCAACATATAATAGGCAACAACGAAACAATTAAATATAGTTTAGGAATAGACCAATAGTTTCACAAGTGTAGATCCAAATGAAGAGCAAATTAGAACCCCAATTTTTCACATCATATGGTTAATTATGAACGTTTTCTCACCAGATATGATACTTACCCAGATTGTATAATCAGTATTCCTTACAACATCGGTCACGCTTCTGTGATTTTCGAGGAAGTCTCGACCAACCACTTCAGGGCTGTCAATAGAAAATTGCTGTGTTGTTCCAATACTTCAAAGTGGGTGAAAACTTCTCTCTAAGAGAGACAGGACTCCTGTGCCTCTGAAAGCTAAGATTGTCTATTTTTTTCGAAGGTTCTTGCGAGTTGCGATAAGAACCAAACTTACATTGGCGAGACGCCAAAGACACTGGTTACCAAGGTGGTGAGCCGCGCACTGGCAAGTCAGCAGAACTGGAAGTGTTATCCATGATCAGTCACATCAGTAAGTGTGCAGACTTCAATAACTGCAACGTAGGCAATTTTCCGTGAATAACACAGATATTCAAATCAGTATCGAAGGAACTCTTTATATCAGAAGGCTCGAACCAAGTCTGGATAACCAGCTCCATACCAACATGGATCTTCCTTCCTACTCAGTGTCTTTTTATGTTGTATTTTGATGCCATTGAAGACTCAAGACGCTAATCGTCCAATTAGAGGAAAACCTACATATAAAGTCAATGTAAAACATGTAATTCTGAAAATCGTGTACCAAAGGAACTATGAATGGGTTCCGAACAGAAACGAAATTGTAGAATATCGCCTTTATTTTTCATTATCTCATTAATTATTTAAATAATTAATTCATCCATCTATCTATTTATCTCTTTCTTTCTTTCTGTTATCATGACGCCAAAATGCAGCATCCACTGTGTAGAGTGTATGGGCGGCTATTGCATCGCTCCCGCTCCCTCCCCCCCCCCCTCCCCCGTGATGTCATGGATTACTCATCTCCAAGGGTAAATTGTATTATCTCAACAAGGCAACATGCTAGAACCTCCAATTCGGGGTGTGAGGTTTTGATAGTCCCTTCTTTCACCCGTGCTAGCTCGAAGCAAACCTGTTACCTGACCATTGACCTTCAAACAGAGTGTATTATATTATACAGGTATGTGTTTTCTTCGTATATCGTGATGACGAGGTGGGTCAGACCCATCTGCAATGTGCCGTACAACACTCGCACCACATTAGATGACCGACTGATGGCGATGAGCTGAATCCGTCTGGGGAGCATGAAGGTCACATGATAACCATACATTCATACACAAAATGGGATAAGAATGGGACCACCCAGCCACCATACAAATCCAATGGACCCACAATCCTGCCCCACCATCGAGAAATTGCCTCCCGGGCTGGTCTCCCTAAAACATTGTATGTTACAATCTAGCACTGCTGTCATCTTCATGCAAGTATCCCCGACAGCACAAACAACAACCCGAGAAATTCGCTCATGGCATGCAACGTACAGAGCGTCCACGGCATGCAAATTAGTCATTTTGTTTAATTTCAAAATTAAACCATATCTCGCATCATCACCATAACAATTTTCGATAGTTGCTAACAAGTCACGCAATCTCAACGGACGTATCAGAAAGTCACTCACGGTACGACAACACTCAAAACTATTGTAGATAATAATGACCCTTCCGCAAAATTCAAACATGGAATAAAATACACCTGCTTCCCCCAACTATAATAGCTATGACGAACAGAAATGTTCAACTTGAGCATGACACGCGCGTTTGCGATTCGGTATCGTGGAAATACCTGCTTGCAAGATTTGGCAGCATGTGGCGAATTTCACTTGAAATACCAACCGAAAATCAAAATGCGGAGTGCGTCCTTTAGAAAACCCCATGACCTTGCCCATGCTCGAAAAGTAAGTACGAAATAGCAGCTAAGCCCCGACTTTTACCATGGCCGTATTATATCATATATAATTATCGCCGGCGGATAATGGGGAGAGTAGTATCAGTGACACCTTGCAACCAAAATATTCCGGGTTCGAATTACAGCAGGCACCGGAACGATTTTCCCTGGGTGGCTGTAAATGCATTACGATGTGCGAGGTCTGGGTCTTCACTTCATTGTTCCGCTGTGGTACAGTGGATTTTCTGGGGTTACTGGGGTTTGTTACGGGATTTTTTTTTTTTTTGTTTTTGTTACGGGATATTTGCAATAAGTGTCGGCTGTGCGCATGCACATTGACTTAGAACTTCCGTCTCCTCCGGGTTCGAGGAAGTGGTCGGGTTTCCTGGAGTTCACTGATAATCCTTTCGATGGGGACATAAAACGGTCGGTCACCGTGAGCAGTTGGTTTGGGATTGGTTACATCCCTGCCTCGTTCAACATCTGAGCACCAGGCGAGAAGAGAAGGCAAGTTATCGCCGGTGCTCATCCACGATCAATAATGCCAGGGTTTCCTTGATGAGCCTCAAGGGGCTTCCTGAACCCGCACAAATCCATCAAATCATATCAGGAATCGTGAATTGTTAGGTGTAGGCGACTCAAGGTCTACCCCAGATGGACCATGTACTACCGTGGAGTGATCGAACCAACCACTTGCTTCATCTACTAACCTGCCCTGATTGATTCCTTTAGAAAATCTCACAAATATGCAATGGCATGTAATGGTTTCGTAAAGGAGAATTAGAGTTTGGAAACATCTTTACAAATATGAAGTACATTGGCGTACTGAACATTCCTAACAAAAAAAAAAAAAAAAAAAAAACTTCGAAATATTGTTTCCTGCCCAAGTTATATGCATTTAAAACAAAGAGACGGCGCTGCCATTTTCCCTCCAGGTGAATGGCATGAGCCTTGAACATCTAATTATGTCACACAACCCCACCAGCTGGCATTTAATGTAATTTCTTTGATTTTTTCTTCCACCTATACATTCACATGACTGTGCACAACAATGTACCCTTTTTTTATATTGACTTACTGGAAGTATAATGGCAAAGACAAATTTGAGACGAAATTGGAATCGAATCTATGCACCAATCTAGAATTATTTTGATCACAAATATAATAAAGAACAAAAGCCTCTCGAGTACAATGTGGTTAGGTGATATCACACTCCTTATCAAAATGTCAGCGTCCTGTCGTTTCAGTCAAAGTGACATATCTCGAAAAGCATTCAATATTTTAGATGAATTTTGGGAAAGATGTTCATGATACATGAATGTTTCTCTCTTTAAGCAATATTAGTTCACTTTCCAAAGTTTAGACTTTCATTCTCATTTAACCCTTCACTCCTTCAGGTGAACATTCGAGCATAGGCATACCGTATCAGAGCCCTGGCCTACAACTCCTGTTCGTCGATTTTCACGTCGATCTCGAGAGGTGTTAGAGTATATGCAGGCGTAGTTAGCTGGAGATCTTCAGGGACATGGCCAAGCCCAAAATGAACATGTAAGTGAAGAAAGAAGCGTAAAAAAAAGAAACTGGAGAAAGGCAAATCAAAGATGATCGACCGCAATGTCACCTGAGTCATCTGCGTCATCATATAATGTTCGCAGGTTAAGTCACATTCGTTCAGTTTGATATGATCGTAGTTAGTAGATTTAATTAGTTATTTTTGTTAGCAGATATCGTCTTCGGTTCCAAAGGGCCCCCTGAGATATTGTAGTGTAATCAGTTTGTTATTTCACAGGTATTTACTGTTCCTGTTGGCCATATCGACGGTACCCATGATGAAATAATTTTAAAACTATCCACTGAGGTACCCATAGTGGGGTGCTCATGGGTGTCGGGTGATCCAGCAATGGGGTGCTTCCGCAAAGGTGTCGTTTGTGTGTGTGCGTGGTGGCTTCGGTGTGCCCGTTCAGTATTTTGATTGTGCTCCCCTCCGAATATCAAGTTGGAGCTGGCCGAACATGGTCAATTTTCACACAACCCTAGATAGGCACAGAGACACATTTTCTCATTTTCTCTCGAAATTGGACACATTTTGTCGTAATCGTGATATTCAGGCAAGGAAAAATGTCATTTTGGGGAAATTCCCCATTTTTACTCGAACCTGAGTTTGTTCAAGTGGTCCGGTGATTACAAACCAATATCTACCTGAATAATTATCCCTGATCCCGATGACCGAAATAGATATTGTAGTAAGCTTGCCATTTCATCTATATGCACTGTTGCTGGTATCCATAGCAACCGTTCCCATGATAACCATAGTGGTGGTATGAAGTATCCACTGATGGATACTCTAGGGCGCAGGGGTACCATGGGTGCCAGGTGATCCAGCAATGAGGTGCACTGGCGAATATGTCCGTTAGTGTGTGTTTGCGTTTGCGTGTCCGTCCGATCCTTGTATATGTTTCTCGCAAGTATCTCCACTTTGGAGTCGCCGAACATGTGAAAATTTCACCTAAATAGTCACAATACACATATTTCCCCCGAAATCAGGTGAAAACTATCAATAGTTTTCACTATTTTCCAAGATAACTGCTGACACCAATGGCTGAACGATTTTGAATTCCGTAACAATGCAAAAGCCACAAATCACAACTTTTTCGGGCATTTTGGCATTCTCAAATAATGTTTCTTTTCTTCCCTTCATTATATTCCTAGGATGGAAGGACTGAATGGTTTCAAATTTTAGAACAAGGTACAAAGAGCTTACCAGCATTCTGCCGAAATGTCTGAGCATGGTATTTTTTTTTTTTGGGGGGGGGGGGGGGGATGGCTGTTTGTAGATATAATTTGATGAATTTTGTCTATTGGCAACTGCCGAAAATTATGAAAAATTGCAGGGAGGAACGATGGATAGTTCCACTTTTGCCGATGAGATCCTGTAACTCTGGGGATTGCACTCTTGTTTTCGAATGTAAGCAAGATGTGGTTGGTTGCTTTCGGGGTCTCTCCTGAGGATTTTTTCCTTCCAGACCCTTTTTTCACTAAACTTAAACTAAACTAACTAAAGCAACGCAAATAGTCCTTTTTAGACCCTTTCCCCAGTTGTTACCATCTCAACCGTTGTTATGGCGCTCCCACCATATGTACATACAAACTGGATATGATATCTCATCCAGCCCCCCCCCCCCCCCCCACAGTTACTAATATTATAATCGTAACACGGTATCGCATGGGGAGGAGCTGTGCGTGTGTAGGAGTAACCAGGTGAACAGTCACCAGATTCTATGCTTCTTACTGCAAAGTCATGTTTATCATTTTGATCAAGGTTGAAGGCATTCCAGGTCGGCGCACCCCGCATTTTCTTAGTTCCTTTGAAAGGAAGAATACTCGAAATTCATATTTTCCTAACAATATAGTTGCAAAACCCTGTTGTTGCATCTCGAATGATAGTCACGAAAATATGGATTATAGCGACTATAACACAATAGCAGTTGTTGATAACAATTGAATGGAAATCCATAAAATATGGTTGCCGACAAGCGTATTATGAATGTTCGCAGACCGAATCACGGTTGCCACCCTGTTACTGTTATACAACATAAGATCAATCCATCGTACCGATGACTTCATTCCATCTACGTATATAGGCCTATATAACTATGGAACGAATACGAAAGAGTGTGTAGTTACAGCACTGGAGAAAGCTTGGTTGAAGTTGGGGCTAGAGAAGTTGATGTAATGTGTGGATGAGATTGCTGTTGACATCACCGACGAACATTCGCAAAAGAGAGGAAAGAGAGTTGCATGTCACATCAGGGACCGTTTGTAGAAGTAGTACGAGTAGATGAAACAACTATGACATGTAGAGAGAGAAAGGAGGGCACTTGAGAGCAGGAGACCTACCCACGGTAACGCCGAATGACCCCCACGCCGGGAACAGGAACTAACCGGATGGAAATAACTCCGTATACGGTAACCTAGATCCTCACTAACATTAGTTCATACTGACAGAGCGACTTATTCGACACCCTACCCCATCTGTTGTTATGGTAGCCCATAAACTGAATATGGGGAGCCGAAAAGAATCGGGGGGATGGGGAAGACAAGGTAAATAATGGAAGGTGATCAGGGATCATTGGGAGAGGTATTCCGAATGGGGGGCGAGGGAGACTTTGGGGAAGTGTGGGGAATTGGAAATGCTACGCACAAGGAATTTGGGAAAACGTGGCGAGGAAGAATATGCGACTTGACTCGATATAGCAAGTGTTGTTAGCAGAGGTCCAAGCAGTGGCGTACGTAGGAGGGTCAAGTACCCCCCCCCCCCCCCCCATATTGAGGCATGACCCTGTGAACCAATAAATTTAAAACACAGACCACTTTTTTCACTTTTTTAGTTGACGTCTTGAGAGCTGTTGTTTCATCAATATTTCATCAACATGTGTTCAGGGCCCATACATTTCATTATTCGCCAACAGGAAGGGTGAGGCTATAAATGAGGGCGCACGTCCTTTGGGGTCCGACTCACCCCCTTCCCCTCCAAGAAAAAAATCTCGGTGTTTCGCCACTGGGTCTGAGTCTAACATCGGTGCAGAATCTAAACATGACATTGAATGGGTATTGAATGGGTATTGTGACTACAGTCACATGTGAAACGAGGTCTCCGTAAACCCCGTATCAACCAACTATAAATTGGATCCGGGACGAAAACCTACAAAATCGTTCACAGCATATTTGAGAATGAAACCAGTGAATACCTCCTTTAGGTCTTCTATTAGCATTCCACAAAAATGCAGCATTTAACAGTTAGGTCAATAGGCGACAATTTGCATCGACCCCCCCCCCTCCCAACCCGTGTGTCCATGAATTCCAGTGTTGGACGGACTCGAGTCCGGTCTCGGCTCGAGACCGATTTTTGAAAGGACTCGGTCTCGGACTCGCACTCGTCCTTGATGACTCGGACCGGGCTGTAGGACCTCCGTGGGCTCGCTCCGAGTCCCGGTTCAAGCCGCTTAGAGAGAAATTCCACAGGAAATCCCGAAACTTAGGTGTTATACTGCAGAAATGTGACATCTGAATCATAAATGCGATGTAACGCTTGTTATCATGTCTCCAGAATTCACTCAATCAAATCTGAAGTTATAACCAACCCCCAATATTGCATTTTATCGACTAACTGCGCTTGTCGGAATGGGCTGTTAGCAGTGGCATCCTTATGAGGTATTACACTATGGCGCCTGTCATAGATGGATCATGTGAACGTTTCTTGAAAATGCAATGAAAAAGTGTTTAACTGCTGTCTGAACAGTTATTGATTGTCCTAGAGTTGTCCAAACTGTGGAAGGGGGGGGTGTCCGATAAATTTATATACATGACTTGTTTAGGGCATTTTAGTTTTGGCACTGCGTAATGCAATTTGCATTTACATGGCTATTGTTATGAACTTCCCAATGATGACTCCAACTGTAAACCTGCAACATACAATATACCCTTTTGTGGGGGGATGATGCAGACACTGCAATAAATTTCTTCTTTGAACCTGATACCACATATTTCCTGCAAAAGGCCACTTGTAATAGGGACCGTGGACTCGGACTTCGGACGCAAAGGATCGGACTTGACTCGACTCGGATTCTGGGACTCGGTCTGCACTCAGACTCGGATGCTGGACTCGACTACACACTGATGAATTCCAAAAAGTTCTCAAACGTAAATCAAGAAGGCAACATGCTGGAACCTCCAAAGAGCCATTTTGGGAAAACGTCCGGTTGACTATATACTGATATTCGAACTCTAGTGTTCGCTCACAGGGAGTCAGTGTTACCACTCTGCTATTCTTCGTCGTTTATTGAGGGGTCCGTCGTTATACAAAGACTGCCCATAAGTCGTTTCTGAAATTTCGGGAAATAGACGATTCCCCCCCCCCGCAGTAGCAATACTCTTTTACGAGGCTTTTTTTGTTACTGTACCACTATCTCAAACCGCGCAACGTTATTGTTTGGTAGTAGGGGGGGGGGGGGGGGGTCTGTAAGAGGGGGGGGGAGGGGCGTAAGGGTCTAATATAGGCCTGATTCGTCATTTCCGGCAGAGGAATCTCGAACGATCGTTCTGCACGCTGTACGTTCAACTTCCGACCTGGCTTCATTCCCTATGACCTTTGACACAATATCACAATCATCAACTCAATAAACTGTTTTGTACATCCGACTGGCTTATGAAGTTACTGATTTTACATAATGGCAATTGCCACATTTTGCATCACCATGAGTTTTAACAAAACAATCGTTAAATTCACTTGGTCCTCGCCAGGAAATACGATTGGGGGAGTGGAGGGACTCGACTTGAGAATGGTACTTTTTCTAGTCCTGGCCCGACCTATTTACACATTCTATTAAACATCCGCCAACACGACGTTTCGTGAAATATGTTTCCTATATGTTTTCTTAAAACGTTTTAAATTAATTTAGTAACAGGATGTGACGAAACTTTTCCAACCATTCCAAAGACTGTTTTTGGGAAAATATCTAGAAACATTTCAATTCCTTCACATTTCAGAAGTTACAAGCAACCTAGGAAGCAAAATGATAATGAATATACTACGACAACACTACCATAACCTAAAATAATCCGTTTTTTTGACGCAAATCTTTTTGCCACAATAACACTTTTTAAAAAAACACTTTCAGATATTGTTGGATAGGTTCCCAAACGTTTCTTCTAAACGTTTTGTGAACGTTCATGGAAACATTCTCCTACCTTCTTGTTACTCAACAAAAAACTTTTTTTTCGAAAAAGTCAGGAAAGGTTAAAAATGTTTTAAAAAAACGTTTTTGTTTTGTAGGGATATATATGGGGGTATCTAGTCCTTTCACATTGATCCTCAGATCTGTCCGTAGGTATATATATTCATTTGGAAAAGTTCTCTCTATATCTTCTTGAAGAGTATGAGGAAGGAGTGTTCTTCATTCTTCTCTAAGTCTATTCCCAAAGGCCACCTCCTCGTACTTCTATACGGGTCAGTCCTTTCAACAAACAGTTCTAGAATATGGGGGTGACGTAATTGGTTCCTGTTGACCGAGTGTTGTAGTCCGTGGTCATAGAATTACAAGAATAAGAATTCGTAAGACCTCCCGGGTAATGCAATGTGAATTTGTTGAGATTGTAAAGAATATCCCCAGTTTGGTACTTGTAAATAAGTCCGAAAAGGGTGCGCCTTTGATCTTCTCTATATGCAAAAGGGCAAGGTCGGGGCTTCATTGATGGGGGGGGGGGGGACGGCTTCACCCCCACTTTTGGTTGAGGGGGGACGCAATCATTTGGAGTGTTCCCCACCTCCCCCCCCCCCGCCCCCCCAATTTGAACCCGACCCGAGACTGCTTTTCGTCTGACAACTAGTATTCCCGACATATCCAACAGCAACCCGTGTTTAAACAAAGGCATAATGACTTAACAAATGATCAGTTTAGTGAATTCTGCAGTTTCCATTTTTCGAAATTTATCTCTGCGCGCTCGCGCGCGCGGGTATCTCATTTATCAGTAGAGTTCAGACACTGAGGATGTGGCCTTGTGCAGACATATGATGTTCCTTGACAAAAATGGCTGAAATTGACTCTTATGTATTTTATTAATTATCAATGAAAGGAGGGTTTCCTTCAACCTATCGTTGAATAAGACTGCTTCACCCACTTGGTGTGTCGCTCCTTCATCGGGGAGTTGTTGATGCCCTGCTGGGGACCAGTTAGTTAATAATTAAATAACAAAACAAACTAACATACAAATCGTTGTATTGAGGTGAAGGGAGTTGAGCGACGGGGGTGATGGTTCTACCACCTGGCGGGATTCTGTGATTTTTTTATATTCATCGTGCGACCACGTGTGAAGGGGTGCACGGTGCACATCCTATGACTAGACTGTATGAAGGCACACGGTGCGGCATCGAAAATGCAGCCAGGGACTGCCACAAATTGCGGTTTCAAAAAGACATATTCAAGTGAATAAACGGCTGTCACAAAGTGAAGTCAAATATGATACATGGTCGAGGCATGCCAAAAAGGAGGCGGTTGAGGCGACGCCGGGGGGTAAGTCTACCACCTGGAGGGACATGTGATTTTTGTCGTTGGAAAAATTTGGTCCCTTTGCAAATTTAAACAATAGAGTAATCGGCAATCAATTTATTTGTGCACCACTTGTTGAAAGTGGGGTGAGAGCACGGTGCCCACGAAAGGGGGCAGGCAGTGCGGGTGGAAAACCCCATAACAGACCATCGAAGATTCGGCCAGGGAAGTAGAACGCCACAATTCCGTGCGAAGCCCCGTTCAAAATTCAGGGTTGAAGGTAAATTTATATCCAAAGATTGCATGACTTTTCGATGGGAATGTTCAAGAGTTTAGTTTTTCTCGCGCGCTCGGCGCGAGTTGCGGTTTTTTTGTGTTATACTCTTTTGGCCATAATCTGGCCCCGATAAGAAGGTGTCCCTCCCATGCGCCTGTGGCCCGCAAAGTAGATAGAGAAATGGGGCCGTAACCTTTGAGTAAAAAAACTAAGCCTATCTAAGTTGATAGGTCAGAGAGGTGGTCAGTGCATGTCGACGTTGGTCAACTGGATCCTGAAAAAAATCTTGCGCTTCGCGCGAACTAGGTGAGTTCTTGCCTTGCCCGTTTCCATTGCTCCTATCACGACCGTAACCTCACTTCATCGTATTCAGAATGTCACAACCCCAGCAACTCCTTGAATTTATCCCCAGCTTCGGAGAACCTTCCTTAATACAAAGTTGTTATCAATTTTATGGAGGCTGCTTACGGTCCCATAAGGCATGGAAAGTGCCGTTTCCTGCAATCTAGGGGGTCTATCAATTTCTTGTCGCTGCGCGCCAACATGTGGTGGTGGCGCTCGCTCAATAGAATCGTCTTGTCCGTCCCCCCCCCCCCCAACGCCAACACAATGCGCCGCCTGGCAAGGGTAAGGTCTGACGTATGTGATGCGTTGTTATAGACATTCCGAATCACACGCTTCTGCAAATATACAGAATATTTAGATTCGTACAATAATACCCAAATATATAAATACATAATAATAGAAGACTGTAGTTAGATGTGGGAGGCATTAGGTGAATTAGGTGCCAGTATAATTATTTTTAAAGTTATTGTAAGCCACAATAGATAGATACAATTTACGTTTCTGCCAGACTGCCTGACCGAGTTAATAATAACAAGTCGTGATCCAAGGTGATTTTTCATTCAATTTGTCGTTTCACTTTTTCGAGCGGGCAACAATTATTGAACTTTTGGTAAGTATTCAGAGAAGGTTGCAACGGCAGTTTCGGGGTCTAGGTCATCGTGAACAAAAGACCAATCAACATTATAAGCTTAAGAAATACATTTAAATGTGAAATTATAAGATCAATTGCAAAAACACTGAACATGCATCGAAATTCTTTAACATGCTCCTAGTATTCAGAGGGAAGATTGAAATTCTATTGTTATCGCAACGGAAAGTATTATCAGACTCACAACCGGATAGATATTTTACATGTTGAATATGCACCATTTCATTTTAAGTCCCCTGTGTATATTCCTTTTCGGAAAAAATATTTTGTTGTCATTTTGCAGGACATATATACCAATACTAGATTAGGTAGTATTTTCCCTGAAACGGTTAAAGGTTTCTGTTGGGGAGGGCGGGGAACGTTTAAATGAGTTCCGTGCTACTGCGGCCCATGAAGTTGTGAAAAGCAGTGGTAGAACAAAAACACAATATTTTGTTATACATATAATTATTATTACTAGAAAGCCAAACGGCTTAGTGATCACTTGACTCATTATGACCTAAGAAGTTGAGCATTGTCAACCTAACATGGTCTCAAAGTTCATAGATTTCGACCTTAGACTCGACTCCAACTCAGTTTTTACCAAACACACTAGGGTTATTGTTATCCCCAGAAGAACTTGCTGCATACTAAATTTCACCTAGATCCGACCAGGCATTTGGACTTTGACCCCTTTACCCTAAAATGACATTTGGCAGGACCCAAAAAACAATAGTGTCCATCTACTCATTATGTGACCATATCTCCAAGCATTAGCCCGATCCATCTAGTAGTAGGAGTTCAAGTTATCATGTTACAAGCCAAAATTAGCCCTTCCCCCGTTTACTAAAAAGGATCCCAACACCACTAAAAAATGTTTGAGATAGGGATACAACAAAATAGTACCAATGTATCAGCATGTCAATAAAAATAGGAGAAATTTAAAGATCTCCCAAGTTGGAAAATACAACCATTGGGGGGAAACGGTTAATTCCAGGAGGAACGTGCAAGCTCGGCTTCGCTACAGGTAACAGTACGCGAAAAAAGGGGATTCTCAATGTTTTCGAATTTTGTAGAAGTTTTTTAGACATTAGCCAATGAGCATAGACGTAAGCTCAAAATGTGAGTTATTCTGTCAAGTTCAGTTTTTTTCAACCGCCGCTCCACCTCTCTTGATTTCGGTAACGGGCATTCTTTTGCAATGTGTGGGGAAGGTTACCTTATGTCAGTCGTACGGTTTAGCGGCTCGTGATATAGGCAACATGAATTATTTATTCGCATTCTTGAACGGTTAAATAAAACATCAATATGGCGCAATCTCTCCTCGTGATAAAACATGAGGACGTCAGAAAATCATTCAACAGTCCAAAGGAAGTAGTGCTGCAGCACTGTATCATGTTACACCTCGAATTCACGTTCACATTTCTTGCGTCCCAATAGAAACCAAAGCCCGAACATGCTTGTACTGGTGGTCTATGCAGATCAGAAGTCTGTGTGGAGCCTTGTTGCTATGCCCTAACAAAGCCCTCACTTCAGGAGTGTTATAGTGACACGTGATCTGACAAACAGGGTTGCATTTGCCAGAATATTAAATATGTGTCCGAATGAAAGCCCCTCTATAGCGAGCTTCACATAATTAGCAAGTCACCTTGTGATGCTAATTTCACCCTAGAATGGGTCTCTGCCCAAAGGCAATCGTTTTTTCTTCGAAATACTGAGTGGTTTTATATGGTTCCTAGTGACATCATTGACGCCGATTTTCTGTGTATCTGCACAGAGTCTCACACTACTGAAGAGTTCAGAGCTGTGCTTATGATATTCGATGATTACTACAGAAGCGACACAAATGTAGCGTCGGCATATTGTAGGAAATGCGCAGGATAAGAGATAAACAAACTGAATGTGTTCCATGAAATGAGAACCAATTTTGCACATCCTCCTTTAAGTGGTGGTCTCTGAAGGAACTTTGAACAGGCACACAATACGTCGTCCGATGTGCTTCTCCAGTTGATATCATAGCCCCATGATAGAAACGAGTATTGTGTGAACTTGAAAGTTAGCACCACAAGTAGCCACGACGCTGCGTGGCGCACACACCAACTTAGCCTATCGCTGGCCCATTGTGCAGGACAGTAGGAACAATCGCAATCAGGTGTTCTCCAGACAGAATTGGGAAAAACAGCTAGCAAATGTCTACCAGAAGCGCAACGGAGCGCAATACGACATTGAAGGTCAGTGGAGGTGGAAAATCATATCTTTTTAAATTGGATTGGGTGTGTTGAGCTAAGCTGGAGTATAGGAGAAGAGAGTGTTTGATAACCCAAAACCTCAAAATTTGGAGTGCCGAACCATTTCGTTGTTGTGCTATCTACAGTGATTATTTGGGTCCAATGACGTCACGAGGGGAACTGAAGAATGCACTCCTGAGTTTACACGGTAATTTTGAGTAAGAAGGGCCAAGTTTTTTTTTTTCTTCGTTGATCAATAATGTTTGCAATAGATTATCGCTAAAAATGTAGTGCAGTTCAATTCGAAGAATCAAGTTTTACCATAGCTTGGTATCGGAGATTAAAACGGTTAAACTTGCATTGACTTTCATTGATCCGGTATTTGTTTTGAAAACATGCGTAATACTAGGTTTGCTCCATTTTCACTGTCCCTATCAAATTGAGAAGAAGCGGTTCGGGGGAGAATTTCTTCTTAAAACTCAAAAGGCATCACAAGCTTTTCACCGAAGAAAGAGGATCAACGAGAAGCTTTAATACCGGAGAGGGCTGTCGGACAAAATTGCATATTTTCAAATCACATATGGTGATCACTGTTCATCTTCACGACTTCCCATGGGAAGAGGGCGCTGTCGGGTTCACAATGAAGCACGGATCTGTTCGGCTGAAGGAGTATGCAGCAAACTCTCCAAGCCCCAACAGAACGCATGATCATGCGTTAGAGAAAATTACTGCCAGAGGAGGAGCTGTACTGGTGCTATAGCGATTCTACAACAAACAGTGTGAGGAATGCGTAATCAAGTTCCAAACAATTTTACAACACGCTGAAAAATACAGAGAAGGACTAACGTGTACTTAATCCCCAAAACTTTCCAGTGTTCGGGGATATTATGGTTTTGGGGGTGTAGCAGGCCGTGTCCGCCGCCGGAATACTTTAGGCGTTAGCGCAATTACGCGTTTTCCGATCGATCTGAAACTTAATACATATGTCCGTCCTACAAAATTCGGATTGAGTTTGAAAGTAGGAGTCACTGCATGTCTGCCGCCCTCTATTTTGCAGGTTTCGAAGTGAAACTTGAGAACCAATGGATCAGTAGCTCAACACCGGAACAACGGTTCCAAGATGTAGTGAGCTGGGATGATGTGTTATTGGAGTGGTGCATTGATACCATTAGACGACCTTGGTGACACTGAGCGAGCATCAGGCAGCAACTTCATTGTGAGAGGAGATAATAGTTTTTCAACACAATGGGCCCCTTAGGCTTCTTCAATGACCTTCGATCTGACCTTTGGGTGGTCAAAGGTCACCCAGAAGTCAATGAATATTATGTCAAAATCATGTTCCTCAAAAGCCATAAGCAATTAAGGGCAAAAACAGCAGCTTACACTTGATCGTACAATTTGAACAGAATTGCCTAGAACCCCCCCCCCCCCCGCTCCACCTTTGATGGACCTTATACTTGTATTCCGTGCGACCCTATGGTTCACTGGTAATGATTACACTGGTCACATATCATGGAAATCTGACATAATCTTGCAGGAGGGTAACGTTTTGCAGTTTTCCCAGGTGTCAATGATGACCCATTGGTCAATAAAAACATTGTGACATTTGTGTTAAGATCCATCGAATAATGAGAATTCAGGGCCGAAACTGCAATGGTTACATAATTGAACAAACATTGCCTACTACCACACAGATGGAAAGAACGGCCTACTAAACCCTCTTCAATACCTTTCACCTCCAATTCCTGTACAATGCATAGGTACCCCTAATCAATGAATTACACTCGTCCTGTAATCATTTACACAATTCGCGAACACCCCCCTGGCCCTTCGTGTACCCAACTGCCCATGACCAAGTACCTGTCACTTCGAAAAATGTGACCACCACCGGCGCTCGGGTATTATGTATGAGTGTGGCATGCAAAATAGAGCTAACGGGCCATTTTCAGTTGCACAATACGTTCGTAGGCTAAAATAGCGGTCCTGCATGTTTTTGCAACTTCAGAATGTCTACTTCGGATATGTTTCTGATTTTTTTCGTGGCAATTTCCCTTCCTGCTTTTCCGTCCGCGATTTAAATAAAAAATTATGGGCCTGGTTCGCGAAAATACTGCGAACTTAGCCGAACTTTAGTCCGATTTCCATGCCGCAAATATTGTCTCCAATAACAATCAGTCTTCATAAATTTCACCCCATACAAATTTGGTATCGCCGTATAGCTCATTGAATAAACTTACGATTCTCATCATAAGACGTTGACTGAGTGTATTGCCAGCTCGTACTGCGTGACGTAATTTTGTAAACAACCACGTTGCCACTGGTAACTCTCCCGACTCTCCCCGATTTCCGAGCTGCTCATGGTCAATATGACTCAATTCCATATCCCCGTGATACGCCTAGCCACATCACGTACGAGATTCAGTGGGCCATTTTGTGCTAGACATTCTTCCATACTTTCCTAACCGCATGTTGTTGTCGATATTTAAATGAAACTGCGACGCTAGAAATGGATTAAATCGCACGTTTACTGAATCCAAGTCAATCGACCGTCTTGTCTATCAACGAAGATTCAAGCTCTTCCTTGATGAGTATTTCATCACTGTTGACGGCAAATTGAGTCAGGATTCGCCGTGTGAAGACTCGGGAGTCGGAAAATCGGATCGGAACAGTAACGTTGGGTACGAGTTCCGCGCTAAGTCGCGGCAAGGCCTAGGCTACGAGTACGATTTTGATCCTGACAACGATGTTACTTCTGAATCCGATGAAGGGGACATTAGTATTTTCATTATCAGGGTGATGAAATCTGAAGGGCCGTAACCTTGGACTTATTGTTTCTGAAAATGAGCGTATGAAGACATAAAGTATAGATTTTTTTCGTGTTCATGCAGTCATGGTGGAGGCCAACCTTGCTATCGGCAGTTTGGGACAGACCGAATTCAGCAGCAGCGTGTGGCTATAGTGAGCTTTGCTGACAGAGGTACTCATTAATATTACAAATACAAACCTTAGCTAATTTTGAAGCAATTCCACAATTCCCCACAAACTCCCTTGCTCACACCACAAAAAAAACAAAAAAAAAACACACACATGGAGTGTGCTCAGCATATCACTATCTGATCAATTGTCCCGCCTAGACCAGCATTATTGCTGGCTACCCGCGTTCCCACCTGACCCCCCGCTAATTATTTGTTTTATCGGCAACTATAATACATAGATCATTGTTATTAATATCAGACAATAATGGGATTTGGAGTCTTGGCTTGGAGCTTTTGACTGTGAACACGATAATGAACAGGTCAACTCACCGCCACCCAACTCCCCTCGTCAACCCCGCCGCATGCCAAATTTTTTGCATGTAATTTTTCTCTTGGCTCATCACTCATTCATGATTAAGAAGTTGTAGGCTATGTTGAACCATTTAAAGTTGATTACAGTCCAATCTCAGGTACAGTATGTCTTGTGTCGGAGCCGAGATGGACATTTTGCAATTTATTAACTATCAGTACTTTCTTTGCTGTTACTAGAATGGAAAATCTTCATGTAGTTTCGGGTTAGCTGTACTCATATTTGGTTCGTACATCCTTCCTTATTCGGTAATCAAACTTTTTTTTTCCAGATATGAAAGACATGGTGCTCTACTTATCCTAATTACTATGTGGAGACCTGACTTTGAGTGGTTTCTTATTTGGTGGCAATCAGACATCAGCCATGCCAATCATTTGAACCCTGCAATCAATTGAAATTACAATTGAAAATATATGTAAAAAATGTTGAAATTCTAAACACCACTGTCAATCCTAAACACTACTTGTTCCAATACTACACCTCATGTATGCTCCGTACCGCTGCTGCTACTGCTCAAATCCTACACACCTGTGTGAAGGTTTTTGAAAGGTGTGAATGCCCGATTTTGGTCGTGAAAGAATTGTTTTACAAGGTTGTCATGGCCTAATTTATGTCTATCTAACTCTTCAGCCCATTAATTCATTAATTAAGTACTTATATATGAACATAATTTGAATTCACCTGGTTAAATGTTGCAATCTCCATATACTCACAACAGCAGTTTGTTTTTATAGTCTATTTCCTGTTAATGTATTCTAACAATATATAATCTACCCAGTTTTAGTTCTTGTTCATTTTGGTTTGAAAGCAATGATGCTAATTTTGTGGGCTAATTAAATCGCAGCATAATTACAGTCATGTTTTTCTGGACCATTTTGTCAAATATTTTCATACATTTTGGGACAGATTCATGATCCTGATATGTTACGCTGATGCGTGCACAATTTATGGTGACCCTAGCCTGAAGCGTTATACCTGTTGCTAAGGTATCACGGCAGTGGCTATTTAAGTCGAATATGGAAAACAGTGCTCCTTCTTTAACCTCTATTTTCTCCCCTTTTGTGTTTCATTTTTCACTGTCTTTGATCCCACCTTTTAGGTGGTTAGGAATGTCATACATGATGAATTTTGGTACCAAATGAAAGCTGGAGCAATGTGTTTCTTTCTTATTCCAATGGTAACCCAGAATCTCACACTATGGTCCATGGTCGACATAATACCTGATCTGCCATGGTGGTCACAATATCCATGGATTCTTGGCGATGCATTTCAAGTACTATTACTTGACATTGAATAAAGTGGGGTCCTCGTACCCAATTGTCACAGTGGATCAAACATTCCTGAACAACACGAAGGTACGGCTGTTGGACCTTCATTATGACCGTATGGTCAGCACGGTGCCCCAAATTGGTAAGAGGAGAACATTTTGCATAATTCCACATGATGGGCCCCCCAGGCCCCCAAACTGGCCATGAGTCCTAAATCTCTGGACTCCCTGAATCAACGGCCCATCAACCAGCATTATGACCTAACATCCGCACTGTGCACAGAATTTGTGGAGATACAAGATTCACAGCAGTTATTTCAACATACATGGGCCCTAAATCCAAAGCTCGAACGCACCCAATGGCCCTCTACTCACGGACCCTAACTTGCAACTTTGAAGAAAATCATTTGAATCTTGTGGGAAGAAATGCATTTCAACGTTTTGTGTGAATTTCATAAAATGGGCCCCTCAGGTGCAGTGGGACCTTGGACCAAAAATTCCCTGCAACCTAAGGTACGGCTGTAAGACCACCATTATGACCGATTGGTTCAGCACTATGCACCAAATTTGTATGATATCAAAATTTGCGGTATTTCATAAATGGGCCCCTGGAGCCCAAAGTGAGCCACAGGCCCAATATTCCAGAACACCCCCAATTGCTCTCTACTCAAAGACCATTACTTGTAGCTTAAAAATAGACTCATTGGAAAAAAAAAAAATTTGGTGGGAAGAGATTCATTTCAAGTACCTTGTGTGAATTTTCATAAAGGGCGGGCCCTCAGCGCAAGTGGGACTTTGGACCAAAATTTCTGAAAACCCGAAGGTACGCTGTTAGAAGACCATGCATTCTGACCGAACATCCGCACTGTGCACAACATTTGTAGAAGAGGTAGCGTTTTGCAGTTTTCCACTCATTGGCCACTGTGTCCCCTTTGATGTCATTTGCCTTGTCCTTCGGTGGTCAACGATGACCCATCATCATGAACAACATTTTGTTGGCCCCAACCAGTTTAGACTAGATAGATAATAGAAATAGAAGATATATATAAGATGATAGATAGATAGAATCCTGTGCATGCTGAACCTGGTTTGAGCTATAAAGCAGGTCGGTCCGATTTATCCCTGGAACTTCGTCCCGAAAGAGCATGACGTAATTTCAAGGTCACGGAGGTCAAATTTGTGTTTTGTTTAGGGGCGAAAATACGGAGCTAGTCCGTTAGTAGTTACGTGAAACTTGATGATGAGGCAAAGCTGGCCGAAAAATAGATGGTAATTTGAAATGTCACTGAGGTCAAATTTGCGTTTTGATCGAGATTTTTCTAACTTTGTCGGATTGAACAAAACTGGAGAATGTGATCTATATTTTTGGTCCTGTACTAGCAGGTAGGGCACTCAAAGTCACCAGGGTCAACTGGTTCTACTTTATGCTGCTTTCTTCAAACGAGATCCACAAGCCAATTTCTTTGGGAATCGTCGGCGGGGTATCCGCCTGCACATGTCTGTTGAAAACAAATTGGATTTTTTGAATATCAATTACTTTCTACTACCCAAAGTTGATCAATTCCAGCCTTCTGATATGATACTGCTAAGTCATTTTGATGTTTTTTTGCACTAAAATGAACTAAACTAAACTATACCCTTCTTATTTTTGAATTTGTATCCCGGGTGCATGTCATACATAAAGACAGGACAGGTAGAGAAGGGGAGGGTAGCCCTCCTTATAGAAAAAGATTCATCGTCATGTGATTTTGCAATAGCCCAACATCGAAGTTATCTGGTAGAGTTTGTATCCTACCGCATATTGAAAATAAAATGTATTATTGGGTGGGTTATACCGTCCACCAAACACAAATTGGCTGGGTCATTATTCCTTTCCCTGAAAATGTTGTGGTTCCCATTAATCCGTTCGATATTCGTTCGATCTAGTGATTGTATATACATGTGGACCTATTAAAGAATAATGTCAGACTGGTACAAGCTTAGATCTTTCTTACCTGAAACCAGTGGGTAACGGTCCCACAGGGGAACAAATTCGTCGTCAAAAATACTAGATCACGTTTACACTAAGAGGCCGACCGAATTGTACACAAGAGAGTGCCAAAAAATGAATCACGTGACCAGTATAATATAGATTGTTTGTATAGCGGCCAAACAAACTTATAAAAAAATAATTCTCGTAGCGCTTAGCAATAAAACAACAATAACAAGATTAGCTTTAGTAAAAAGAAAAATATACCCCATTTTGGTCATGGCAACGAGAAAGTCTCTCAACTTTCTAAGAAGACGAACATGGAGTCCATGCGGTTATCGCGATCAGAAAAAGATGTGACGCATTCAAATACGACCTCCAAAATTTGTCCTTGGATAGGGTGTTGAGCGATTAGTCCAAATAGCTCATTGGCGGCCTGGCGAGCCATCTTGTATTGGGTATTGTTGACAAACATGCGCCACTCAAACAACGCAATGAAGAGGATTAAAACCAAAACCAACCACAGTGTTTCAATTATGAGATCAGCAAGCTATTCCCAGAATTAACACGCAGCCAAATTAAACGACCCAGATACTTATCGATTTTTTGAAAAATAAAGCCTTTTAACTTTAATCAGAGTGGCTAAGCATGGTGGCAATTTTCACAAAACGTGCCAATTGAACGCAGGGTGATTCAAAAGCATGGAGGCCAGCTCCTAGAAACTGTTTCATCCGAAGTACTAACATGCTAAGTCCAGCAGCTTGAATAATAATGCAATACCTCGTGGTAATGAACTAATCTCAAATACTCATCGATATTGCAAATGAAGTCAACGTACTTTAACCGTGTATCCCCTACGTGTACTACTAATGATAGCGGAAATACTGCTGACGATTATATGGATAGTGTTCGTATTCCTGATGTCCGAACCAAATCACCAAAGGGCATCACCTTTAGAATCCCAGAGGTAACCAGAGATTATGTGTTTTGTCTCTTATATCTCTTAATAGTCCGAAGGCCATCGGTCTGGATAATTAGATAAGTGCCTAATATCTCAAGTTAGCTGCTACAGAAATTACGACGGCCCATCACAAGGTACTCAATTGTAAGTATCCGAGTTTTCAACTTCGTCGCCACCCGCGGAACCAGCGGAAGTCATTCCTATTTATATTGGTATTCCTCTCTTGAAGTTTCCACTACCACCCCGCCCTATTCAATAGTGCAAGGTGATCTAGTTTTAGTTCCAAGATAGACTAGCTTCCCGCCGAACACAGCTAAATATTACCTTCGAAAATTAAATTGGAAACGTACATGTGGAAAGATACCTGGTTCGATGACACTGTATGCTTGAATCAGCAACAGAGTTATCATCCGTTGATAATAGAAAACTCTATCTATGGGTCCAAACCTTTTTCAGTACTATTTTCCTATGTGGAGTTATTGGCCTTCAAGTTTGAGCCATTAAGCAAAGAAATTTGGGATAATCCCCAATTGCGCAAACGCAATGACGTCCATCACACTTGACCACTTTATTAGTTTCATTTCGCGTTGAATAAGTTCAACCAGTTAGCATTACGTTCTGTTCTTCGTTTTCTCACCAAAGTAACGCATCAACCATACCACCCTACACAGTCCCCTCCCATCGACTGAATGCTTTTCGGAGTTGAAATAATGTTGGAATTCCAATAGAAAACAAAGAATGTTTGCAGAATTACTGTTTTATCAAGCATTTTAACTAAATGTTTATTGATCGCATCGTTTTTATGTTCTGATTTTTCTCTCTATTTTCACTCCATTTCTGTTTTGTGTTGTCAATTTCTCATTTTCCTATTCTTACAGTTTCGTTCGCTCTTTTTCCGGTTATATGGGCTCTGTGGCTCCGGTGGTTTGCTGATTTCTTAATTCGTCCTTACTGTTTCTCCATTTTTATGTTTTTATTAGTTATTTATACGCGACGACGGCCTCAGGAGGATTAGCTTTCCACTAACCTGAGTTTAACCGCACGAAAGTTTTATAGAAATTGTTTCCAATTGGGCAGCTAACCGCCTTTCATTACAAGAATGGATCACAACAGTGGGTGGGGGTGGTGCAATTTTTGTAGAAGTCTTCGGTATGAACGACCGTGATTCGAACCCGGTCCCCCTGGTGAAGCCGACGCTCTACCAATTGTGCCAACCACTTGGTAGTTGAAGGCCATCATGCGGATACGGCAAGCCTGACCGTAAGTTTCAGCAGGACTGATTGCGGTTAACAAATTCCGTACGATGTGAGGCCGGCTAACTGATAGGACCCTGTACAGGACTCAATTCCTAATAACGCTCATAGTTGCAATCGACTGCTTCTCCAACATGGGACCACATGCTTACATAAAACTGAAGGGCTTGGAAACTATGGATTGTATAATATCAACGAGCCGCCATGCACGAGGCCCCTTAAAGTTTGCGTACCAAACCAGCTGGGGCTGCTCATCATATACAAAAATATAATCAATCGGAGTAATAATCACAATAGAGGACATAATTTAAAGAGGCACAAGCTCCTCGCCACACATGGGGCGATAAGAGACAAGCGTCCGTGTGTATGACGTTAGCTGTACAGAAAATATTGTGCTTTAAACAAGAAATCCAAAGGCTATACTAGGCTTGTCTTCCATAATTTAGCCTAAATCAACGAATAGAGGCTATGAAAATATTCAAAGAAACACAATACAATTCCAATTATTTGAAATTTTTGAGCCCGAAGTGCGTGCGTCACACAGCCACCCCCGTGGTATTGTTCTCTTGTGATCTGTAACGAATAAACGACTACCGGGGGCGGTCCTGTTATTACAGATGTAAGCGCCAATGGTTCCCAAATAGTACTAAATGATTGTGTCGCTGGGGGGCTTGGTATAGCCACCTAATCGTGTCGGAAGCAGCATCGTGTCAGGGCAGGGTCTATACACAAGTGACGGAGAGTCGAATCTGGGTTCTCCTTTTCTTGAGCAAAAAAAAAAAAAAAAAAACAAAAAAAAAAAAAAACCCCCTTCAGGTCAGCCTTTTCCGATCGTTACCCTGACAAGTGTGAACGTCGCTTATAATTAATCAACCGTTCACCGTCTGTCGTTGACCAAACCGAAAATTGCGGGCCTATCGTAATTGTTCTTCAGTGCCATGGTCGACCTCTGAATGACTCAAAACAACACACTTTTCATTGAGGTCCGATGTATCGCTCAATTGTGATATGCATTATAACAGAGAACAATTAACTTGAACAGTTGAACTAGAGAGGTACACGACTTCAAATTTTGAAATTGCTGTAGCATCACATTAGAATATCATTCTACATCTTCACATCTCTTCCGTAGGAAGAAAGTTTTTCATTACATTTATTTGTTCCAGTATAGATATATATATATATATATAATACTACTATATATAACAGGACATATAATCAGCATATCTACATAATTAAAAGATGTTATTAGTGTTATATTTGAAAATGGAAGGCATTAAGAAGGTATGATAGGAAAAATGAATGAATTTTTTTTTTAACTACCTATAGTAAGTCATCTAGAGTACTGCTTTGTAGATAAGTGCAGTACGATAAACGAAGCTATTTTCATCACATTGATTTCGTATTTGGCGTTATTGCCTTATTTCTCAGGTTGTATACCTCGTGGTATCCTGAAGTAAAGAGTTGATTCCTGCATGTATGCAATGAATGTCTTGCATTGCCCTTTATGCAATTAACACATCCTATAAACTCATTTCGTGCAGCATTGTTCACATACCCCGTAATTTTGTTTATATTTATATTGAAAATTCTGGAGCACCAGTTCAAAAAATTGATATACTCTTCTTGTCTTTTTAATGATATGAAATAGTACCAGGCAGAGACAGCATAAATTAGGTGTGGTAGCTTGATATTGCAACAATATGTCTTTTCCGAACCTCAACCTGAAAAATGGAACTATATAGGACAAAGTTGAAACAATGAAGTCCTCGTTTCAGTATTCTGCCTATTTGAGCTGTTTATCATCAACAGATCAATACACACACCTAGATAAACAGTATCGTGAGTCCGTTCTACCTCAGAATCTGTGATTGAGGTTTTAGTTAACTTGGAAGAAACACGGCCCTCGTGCTTAACATTCAGTTGATTTTCAAAACATCCTTTAATTTCTTTTCTGCTCTTCGGGTAAGTCCTCAGCTCTTCCCATCACATAAATCTACAATACCTGGCACATCAGTTATAGCTTGCTTTGTTAACTTGATGCGTTCGTTTAAATATATTACACACAAATAGGCGCTGTTGAATTAATAGCATAGATGAATAGGCCCTTTGGTCCAGCACAGACAGGGCTTGAAAGTTGGACTAGGGTAGAGCGGGTTCAGAGCTAATGGCAGTAACTCCGGGTTAGCCTAGGCCCTAGGGTTCATGTAACCTGATATGGGAGTGGTATTGATCTTCAACTTTGGATATTTGGATGTTATGTGTATGATTCTGTTCATTATGCAATCACTTTTACATTATGGCCTTACTCTAAAACAATTGAGCATATGCTAGATACTATAGTGTAGCAAATGCACACATTACGTTAGCAATTCAGCATTGTGTTCAGCATTCGAACGCATTTCGAAATTCGAAATTGTGTTTAGATTCCTGAACACTGGTTGTTGGTGTCAGGTGTTGGAACCCTTCTTGGTGGTCCGGTGCTTGGGCTCCTATTTTTCCGATACCGGTGTCGGTGTTGTTGTCAGTGTCGTAGAGCTAACTGTGTTAGTGTCGGCTTGGCCGGTGTCCGATACAACATTGATTAGAAATAGATGAATGTTTCCATTACAGTGCAATTAACATTGAATGTTTCAAAATTACACATGGACTCGGACTCATTGAGACTTAACTCGACTCGCACTCGGGCACTGGACTCGGATTCACTGCTCAGGACTCGGACTCGCCCTGAGTGGACTCGCTACAAGCACTGCCTCTCTCTATTTGTCTGTCATGGAGAAGTTGATGGAGAAGTGGATGGTGTCACTTGTCAGTCTAAACTGTGTCTAATTTGGACTCGAGTAGGCATTGGTACATCGAGTCGACTGACGGCTGAGGCTCTTCAACCACACTACTAGCTTTGTTTATAATAGTGTGGATACGGTTCCTTTCAGTTGCACTGACATACCACCCCAGCAGATAATACAGTAACGCAAGGCCCCCTGTCTGGTTGAAGTATAAATATATCTGGAAAAAAAAATGAGACACTGAGACAGTTTACGAAGGCATAGGGTTAATAGTTGATCACCCTTGCTCAGAAGCTGTGGCATCATAGGTGTATGAAGTGAAAAAACGGTGCTAAAACGTCCCCTGGGGGGGGGGGGGGCACCAGTGTCAGAATATATAATATCGGAATAACAAGTAGGGCCAAGTTCAACATATTAAGTTCTATTCGTGAGGTAATTTATGATCATTCGATAAGGTTACCAGGGACCTTCATTGTGGCAAGTGTATTCGCTAAAACTGTGAGGTTGTTTGGTATTGAAAGCAGAAGGAACAGTCGAAAAACATGACACGGGCGTAATTCCCACGGCAAGATTGCTCTAGGTGGGCATATATTAACCTCTCCAGAATAACAAGTAACTGCATCTTCACAGCTGCGTCCAGGCTGACTACGCTAACTGAAAAGGGTCTAGGAATGTTGCAACAAATGGCTTGAAATTGTTCTAAGCATATACGCTCGCAACTGTCATTGGTACAGCTATGTGAGGGCAACAGGACGCAGTCATTATAACAGGATATTGCACTAGTTTTGGGAACGGTATAATACAAGACTGCTTCCACAATTCAGGAATAGTGCTTGTTGTAAAAGACTTTTAAATCTGTGTGGTAAACATAAAATATATGCTAATTGCATTGCACATGGTTTCAACACCCGCGGTGACAGTTTGTCAGGTCCTGCAGCCTTTGATCAGTTGAGCTTGGCAAAGTGGCGGCGAACATCGCATTCCGCAAGAGCTGTCGGATACTGTTCCGTTCGGCTGTGAAGTCATGATGATTAAAACAGTTATACAAATAATTTAGTTCGTTTGCGAATTCGGCACTAATTTCTGGTAATTGGCAAGATGACGACTTGTTCCTATACTCACTCATCAAACGCATACGTCCCATACTCTCCTCATGTTGTTTTCTGTGAAATGACCTTCAACATTGTCCTTCTATGCTGCTTTTTCTTCACGGATTGCTCGTTTTAGTTCGGATTGTACCTGCTTTAGTCCCTCCCGCGTCATCTCTTCCGAAACCCCCTTCTTCTTGTTGATTAAATCTTTCACTTCTTGGTAATCCAGGGCTTATCGTTAGGAAATATTATGATCTGCTTGGTTAGGATGGCGAGTTCTATGCATAATTGAATGTAGTCACTCACGGTTTCTGTCTGTCCATTCAGGCCGTCAGCGGCGTCGACAAACACGTTCCAATCGCTAAGACTTCGCAAGAGTGTTTCCCAGTCGTTTTAATAATTCATTCCCCCATGGCTATTTTTTGCCAGTTACTTACCGTCAAATTTGGGACTCCTTGGTTTTAGTCTTCTCACAAGGTCTACATCAGGTTGTATCCAACCACAGAGACACAACTAGGGCTTCTGTGTACAGCTCTTTTGGGGCCGGTAGCAAGGGCTCGTCTCTCCCTTCCAACTGAATTCTGGAGGCTTATTAACAGCTGTCTTTTAGACACTAGCCAGCGTGATTTGTCGTGGAGAATAGCGTGGGGTGCGCTTGTGACCATTTACCATCCCCTGCGTGGCACGCAGGGGATGGTAAATGCCCTAGGTGGGATGTAACGTTCCTGAGAGTATTTCCCACCTGTTTTGGAGATTTTCTTTCGTTGAGTCCTTGTGCTAGTGGGTTGCAGCGCCCACGGTTAATTTGTCTGGAGACCGCTAGTTTGGTGATAGCGAGGAGTTGCGGTTATGAGCTGAACCCCCTAGGTCATCCCTCAAGTTCGTAGGTGCTGTTTTTCATTGCTGCAGTGGTGCGTCGGTGGGTGTGGAAATATAGGTGCGACTTGGTATTCCGTGGGAAGTTGTCTGCTCCCAACCTGATTTTGAAGCACATTAAGGTAGACGTTAAGCTTAGAATTGAGGCTGATTTCTGTCGTTTAACCACAAATGCCTTGCCTTCTGAGAAGGTGGTGCTCGGGTATTGTCCGTTTTTAAATATGGTGGCCTACATATCTCGGTGTAGTTCTTTGGTACCGACATTGTTTTAGTTTTTGGGGCTGTGTTCAAGCATGGTTTTCGGGGTGATTCGGCAGTGCAGGCCTTGAAGATTCGTTTTTTTCGTTGGCGTTGTGTTGTTAGTTGTTTTGGCTGGGTTCTGTTAAGGCAAGCGATTTTGTTGGTCTCTGACCCGTGCCGGTTTCTTGTCACGTAGAAACACGTTCCAATCGGTGCAATCCAGTTCAGCTCTTAGATGTTCCAGACTATTTTCGTTCCATTGTTGTATTGTCTTGGTCGTTGGCTCCTGTCTCTGCACAATAGGCCGGTACTTGATAATTAAGTTAATCAGGTTATGGTCAGCAACTTTAAGGGGTGGTAATTGTGTGGAAGCATACGCTTCTTTAACGTTGGAGTAAAAAGAGTCCAGGGAAGCATTATCTCGGGTTGCACAGGTGACGTGTTGGTAATAATAAACGTTACTCTTTCTTAGGCTGCAGTGATTGAAATCGCCGTTAATGGATCATAGGCGCATCTGGGGTTTCAGTTTCATATTTATGTATGACGTCACACAATTCCTTGGCTGCTGGTTTAGCTACTCTGCGATTGGGTCATATCCGTTTTTAAGCTGACGTGATAAAATTTCCTGGGGTAAATAAAATGGCCGCAAGCTGACAGTCAATATTTCAATGTTAGATGAGCATGATTGATGTTTGATAACGGCATGTTAGGGTGGCACCACTTCTCATTGAAGTATAAACATACACCTCCCCTTTCACCTTCCCGGAATTGTGTGTCCCGATCACCCCGCAATAATTTGAATCTACTAACAGTTACATGGGCGTCATCATGGTGGTCTGCGAGCCAGGTCTCAGTAAATGATATGGCATTACGAAAGTCATGAAGATATTTGACATTGCCGCATAGTTCATCAATCTTATTGCTCAGGGAATGTACATTACCCATAATTATGGATGGCAGGAACGTCCTAAATTCTGTTTCTGCGCATCCGCCTTTGACCTCCCTCCTTGCTGCTTGCCCGTTGTCTTCTTCCTCCCGCAAATTTGCTTCGGTAGGTCTTGTAGTTAGGTGTACATATTGTATTGTGTAGGCTGGTAGGCTGCCCATCACTGAGGGCGAGTAAATGAGCTGACGAATATATATTCTGGGACGCAGACGGAATCCATTATTTTCTTCGTAGCCAAAACATCTAGTTACCAACAAAATGAACATTCCGAACAACCATACTTTGGTTTCCATTTCACAGTTCAGCTGGTAATTAATGATGAACAGAAGATGCCTTAAAAGATGAAAAATATGGAGATAATGTGCGAGTTGTGTCGCCACTAGGTAGCGCCACCAAAAAATAGCAGTAAGTAGCAGTAATATATTCTTATAAAAATTTAGTAATAGATTCTTGGGTTGGTGTCTACCAGCCGTCGCCCCCGTCTTCGTCGCCGCTGGAAACGTTGGACTTTCGTCGCGCATTAACTATCCAAAACTCTCAAACGTTTTCCGGATTCGGACGGAACTGTGTGGATCACATCTGGTCCAGACAGAAGCGGAGGTCTTTTCGAGGTGATCAGAGGTCAAATTTGCATATTTTATTATATATTTATAAATTAATTTATAATGGTCATGACAAACATTTGGGTATATCATATCGAGGTGAACGGGTGATCATATCGAGGTGTCAGTCGGATATGGATTTATCTATACAGTTTATGCATTTTTCAAAAGTTCGTGAGATGTCAATGGAACTTGGTTCATGTGGACTACAGTTGGTCCTGTCAAACGTTATAGTCATCGAAATGTCACCCCTGTCTGTCCAGCTAATGCATTTTTCATTTTTAGTTTACTGTGAGTCAATAGTAAGATGAGGGGGGGGGGGGCATGCTCTGACCCGTGGACGCCCAGATGTGACGTGACAAACATGCGACGGAAAAAAGAACACTGCGAAAAAAAAAAATTGAATTGTTTTAGGGCTAAAGTTGGCAATACGCACGGAGCTTCAAGCTATACGCTACTGCAGTGTACTGGGATTATACATTTTTGCTCAAGTGCTTCTCACAATTGGGATGGTAACTGCAAGGAGTGCCGTTGCTTCACAGCGAGTAATTAAATGATCTTGACAATGTACCAGATAACTTGCTGTATCGGCTCAAGAGTATATCATTTCACGACAACGCTGCAGTAGGCTTATAGGCCCAAAACTCACTGGTATCGAACCTGAACATAACCGGCATACGTAATCACTAATAATGATATCATATCTTTAGGTGGCTATAAGCGCTTTTTCGACGTGATCAACGCGCTTCACAGATAGTACCCCTGATTATTAGTGACTTGTCCACACGTATCTATACTTATATAGTACGCATCTCTTCCTCGTTCACTCCCGACACACCATTCCAGTCCGTCACTTCATCGTGTCCCCCGGAGGGGACCCCCGAGAGGGTGCAGTCACATAGGACGCACGCCTACCAAATACAAGTCACCTCACTAGGTCCCTATTTTATCACATGGGTAACGTGAGGAGACCTGCCTTGTCTCGAGGGCACTTCGGAATGAGCCCGCGGGCTTTGTGGGATTCGAACTCACGATCTTCGTCTGAGCTCTGCCGACTGAGCTAATCCGCCACGACATGTGGTCAACCTCAGCGCACCCCAAAATTATTACCTACTGGAACTGACTTTTGCTGAAGCCAATGCACGAATGAGGGAGAACGAGGGAGAACTTTTTTTCTGGTCGAAATGTATAACATCATGCGATCTCAATTCGTGAATAATATGATTGGGAATCTACACAGAAATCATCCCGTGAATGAACACCTGTGGCTCAAACCACACACTGCGGATGAAATATCCACGGGCCCCGAAGTCTTGAGTGCCACGGATTATCATTCAATGATAATATCCAGTCACCGCACGTTCTGATTATCCAATGAAATCTGTAAGAGATGCATTTTGACCAACTGACTCCCGAAATGACCCCTGGATTATCCCCCAAACACCTGTCCACCATGTGACTGAAGCACAAATGATGCATTTGCTCTTCCCTCACTATTAAGTTTTCGTCATTTTCAGAATATCTAAAGCTCTCTCCTTGGAGGATATCATTTTGCATTTGTTTGTTTTTTTGGCACAATGGCTCATTTTGTTTTTCCCCACGATAACTTATCATTACCCTACAATTGACCGTAACAGGACTGACCCCACGTATCAATAACCATTCAACAACATCACAGAAAGTCTAAACCTGGTCAGTAGAGGCGGCGCCACAGGGGGGGGGGGGGGGAGGGGGCAGGGAGGGCGACTGCCCCCTATGGGTTTGGGGCCGAAAAAATAAAATCGACGGAATGATTTTTTAATGCACACGTTTTCGTCGGGGGTGGGTTGTGATGGGGTGGGGTGAAGTGCCAAAACGAAAGCTATGTCTCTATATGATGAAAAGAAGAATTGTCAACGGAACGCATTTTTCACCTTTTTTGTTCCACGCAATCGTCCTTTCTTTAAGTTATAAAAGTCTGCCAAAAACCAAGAGTGCGCTTGAGGGATGTGCGAGTGTGACACCTAAGTCAATCATGCAGTCTGTAAACTCCTACTGTATTTAAAAGGGGATTGAAACAAAAGGGGCAAGAAGAGAGCCTAGAAGGGACTATGGTCAGATGGTTTAACTTGACATAGGCTCGAGCGTCGTTATTTATGTAGGTGTTGAAGTATGAATGCTCCAGTTTGTTGCATTGTACACTCTGAATAAAACAAACTGTGTTTAAAGTTCCTCCAAATGAGTGATTTTGGGACAGGATTTTAGGGACATCACAATGGTGATGTCTTCAAAACGACTCACAGAGTAATTTTACCCACCATTTTTTTTTAGAGCGTACGCTGAAGGAGTTAAAAATATCTTTTTTTTTTGTCAGCTTGATATAATGTGGATATTCTGATCGAGACTGCTTCTGATTGCTTTCCTAGAGTGATTCTATTTGGAATTACAGAAAAATTAACTAACCACCTGGTCATTTGCTTTTATTTATTTACCACCATATTTAGCATACAGTAGGCCTACATGCATTCTTTCCTAAAGAAAAGTTAGCCTGCCTACCTTTACAGAACGTAGGTAAAGTTTCATCGGGTTCATTTTTTTGTCGGTGTATCGAATGAAATATGACCTGCCTGGAAAATTGTCATTCTTTTAATATTTTACAGAATTTATGGATTTTCGACAAAACTCGTTGACGTAGATACACTTACAAAGTGTATCAAATGTGGCACCATTTCGCATCTAAGCAAGTATTAAGACTCAAAAATCGTCAATGGGGAGGGGGTTGTCCCCCTCCCCCTTCAGACACCCATGCCAAATCTGCCTCCCCTATCGTAAAACCCTGGCGCCGCCCCTGCCTGTCAGGGCAGAGAAAATGGTTTTACAGTTAGGGTCACCATACATGACCCCTGACATCCATTGGTTGGCATCACTTAATCCACGATGAGTCTGCCCAAGTATCATAGCAATGTAACCTAATAATCGTGTACTGCCTTTTTCCCTTCAGATCACTCACATTTTTCACATAACAGGCTTATTATGCCCCTTCCACGACAATTCCCCCAAATTTCTGAACTCACATCCTACCACTGGTCGCATTATAACACTTTAACCGAGCACTATTGTAGCTCCAACCCACTCTGCAGGAGAAGGCATTTGCGTTCTTTGTTCTCAGTATAGCTCATTATTCCCCCTCGGTGACAGTTGGACCTTAAATCTCTGAACTCCACTAAGTACCACTCGAACGAGATAAGCTGCTTTTATCTAGGCACGCAGGCGAACCGGCGAAACGACAGGCGATATCCCAGAAGGGCGAAATCGCGTGGCGCGGTCCGCGGGTATTTACTAGGCACGCGAATCGCGACCCGCGAAATAAGATTCGCAGGACACGAATTCCAAACATGCGCTCGTGAGCACACCCGTAGGCAAGATGTCATTATGCCACCGGATATACTCCTTATGAAGAAGAAACAGAGCGACGCAGTTCACTCAATTGACGGCAACCCGTTTTTACTGTAGGCTATGGGCTATAGGACTTAAGGCTATGGGCCTGTATGTCTCTTAGAAATTTCCAAAGTAAATGAGCGACACTCTAAAAACAAAGATGAAATGTTTTCACTCCATTAAGTGGTGCGGTGTGATCATCACTCCATTCCCTCCATTGTAGAGCATCTTCGCCCATTATGGAGGCATACTCCAACTCATCTGAGTATATATCCAACCTTTGTAATCAAAAGAGCTTTCAAGCTCACTTGAATCTGAAAAAAAAAATCTAAGTAGGCAAGTAGCAAAAAAAAATATACACCAGAGTGGAATTCGAAGTGTGCTGACTGGCCACTCCAATATTTCCATCGAGAGAGTATGGTGATCATCACTCTTTTCATACGCATTTCACTCCATGGAACGGAATCTTCGTCCCAATATGAGTGATACTTCAACTCTATTAGAGTGAAATTACACTCTACATTCGAGGGGTGCCGAGTGACTACTTCATTGGAGTGAAAATTCACTCTTTGGTTTTTAGTGAGCAGGCATGAGTGACACGGGTTATACTAGACACGACAAGTGACATTTCCGGGATGGAATTGTTAAGTGGTTTGATTGTTTCATGCCTGGGTGGGTCAAAAGAGGCTAGAAATATTCCCTGGGGAGTTGGTCGTTCCCCGAGTAGATCTATCCAACCCGAGCGGCGGAAATCCCCGAGACCTTGGGGAAAATTCCCACTGATCAGGTGCTAGAACTCTCAACATCCTCCTGCCGTCTATGCGAACATATTGCACAGTATAATACTGCCCACTAGACTATTTGGCCTATTTACATGGCGAATTAAAGGGAATTGCCCAGGTTGTGACACATATGCCTATTTTTGCAGCAACATGTGAAATTCTCAGTATACGGTGTCCCATACGGGCGTTCCATATTGGTCCTTAATCGCGGGCTCGCGACTTCGCGACAGAAAAATAGCACTTCGCCTCATTCCGTGCCCCATGAACACCACTAGGAATAACCCACAGGAGGCGAAAAATAGTTCTGTGTCACGTATTCGCACATTTGCGTGCCTATTAAAAGCAGCTTAACACTACCACGTATCATAGAAACCAACCTGATATGTAGAGAAGAAGCATTTTCACCTTTTCGCATATTGCAAAGCATCGTGCCCGTCAGAATGTTTGCTCATTGACCATTCGAGTGATCAAAGATGTCTCATGGGTCAACTAATATTGCTTCTCAGTTTTTCCAACTGCCCATCAGAAACGAACCTTTAATGAGGGCCCCCATAGCACGGGTGTTTACAAGAACATTCGCCGCCATGCTCAAATCCTGTCCAGTCACCACTTTCCATTACTCTTTCAAGTGGAATTCCTGTATTCTTAACAGTTCAAATGTCACTGGAGACCAGAATCGCTATCCAGGGTATCGCTACTGCATATTTGAAGAATTTGTATTTTATGTAGTGTATGATAATTTCTATCGAATGCAGTTTGTGCGCTTTGTTATTCTTATTATGTTGCAAACAATCAACTAGCAAGGACTATCAAATTGAAGGGAGGGGGTGGATAGAGGTGGTGAATTGGAAGGGAGGGGAGGAGGCGGGGGGGGTAGGGTGGTGAGAGGGGGCAGGGGGGTGGAAGGAGGGGGGCGGGGAAGGGGAGCAAACTCGGTGGCGCTGTTTAAGATTGCATTGGCCCGCAGTGATGTCAGGTAGGTAGACGCAGTAATATAGGGCTCTGGTATGGTCGTGTTCCGCCACCCTTATGGTGGCCGCTATCCCGGTTTTATTCACGGCCGTAACCGCTACGCTGGGGGACTCGGTTAGTGGTACATGACAGAGACAATCCCCTCCGAGAAAACCAATACACTTATCGCGTCATTGTTTCGCATGCTCAGACAGACAGACTGACGGACGGACGTAATATAGATAGATAGGATGGATAGATAGATAGACAGACAGAAGACAATTTTCTAGGAAATTGGAGGTAACTAGGGAATTGAAGAGGTGTCGCGAATTCTTTTAGTTCTCCGTAATGGAACCCTGAATCCTATACCAGGATCTATTACGGTGAGAGAATGGAAAGAAAGGGTGGGGGGATCTCTCATAATGTTTATTAACTTCACTGAAGATCTTTTCACAGGTAGAGTAAGCGCTGGCATGTTCGGCAGGCGAACGCCGATGGAGCGTTCTTCAGATTTCATGATCCGCTCTCATTTGCTCTGTGTTTCTTTGGCATGCTACCGAGAGAAAAACACGTTATGCAGAATGCGAGAGCACTTTGGATAATGGTTGGATCTGATTTATCATCGGGGGTCTACGGTGCATTGTTTCAGTTTTCAGAGGAGTAGGGAGATTCGTTGGGGGAAAGCTTCACCTCTCCTTACTTTAGTGTGGTGGGCATTCCAAGTGAATTCGTATTCAATGTTGATTCCCGAATTACCCGTTCAACATTTCACACATCGATTGTGCGTGGCGTCGCCAAGGGGGGGGGGGGGGGGCGGGGAGGGCTCCCCCCTCCAAAACCTTGTGCCCCCTCCGTGTGCCCCCCAATGAGATTTTGATTTTCGAAAAATATTTTGTAGTCAGGTATTCGACTACCCAACGGAACGATGTTCAATGGCGAACGTACTTTTGAGTTAAATGGGGCTCCTACAATTAACACAAAATGCCCGCTAACGGTAAACAAATTCCGGCTATAGCACCCTTTTAGTTTGTTATTAATAAAAACTACGTCGGAATATAAGTATAATACATTGTCTATATTACAAGCTATATTCCCCCCTAATAATCAAAAACATGTATGTCAATTACTGGCATTAATTTGACAACGTTCAGCGGCGGTTTAGAAAACTAGGCTCGCTTGCGTCACGCAGGTCAATCGGACTTTGCCAACATTATATGCCTCTCTATTTTTCAACTCATCTCGTATTGGGTGGGGTATTCGACTGACTAAATATGACCTGCACACATGTTTGAAATGTTGGAAACTTGAACCTTATATGAAATGAGCTAGCTAATACTCTTGATAATCTCGATATTGCGGCGATGAGCGCCAATTAAATATTACAAATAGCAGTTGGCAACCCTATGCCCTGGACGCCGTGGAAATTTCTGAGTGCGATTTCTATTCGTTTTCTGATGACTAAAACGGCGTCTGTTTCCATTGTCCCATCAGAAAGTTTTTTTTTTACATAGCAGTTAGACCACACAGGGCCCTCTATACAACATTTAAAACTGCCCTATACTACGGAGTTTCGAATGATCGCAATTCTTGTACACCCACCTGCCTAAATTTGTGAAATTTCCGATTCTCCATTTGTAATTCATTTCGTATATTTTTTCTCAGCCGAAAACGCCGTCGGTTCCTGAAGACATATCGCTTTGAATTGGCAATGATGAGAAAAGAGGGGAATATCTACTTTCAGTTTTATCGATAAACTGGAGTGGATAGCGTACAACGTTCCAGATTTATTGCTCTAACGATAATTTGTGTCGTAAATAAAGGGAATTACACACTGACATTGCTGTTTGGTATAGCCTCACAGCAATATGACGCGTTAGTTCCCTATGGTTAAGAGGCCTGCTAATTGTTGTTTTTTATAAAACATGCAGTAATTATGCCACTTTTCGCCTCGACAGACTAAAACTGTCGAAGTTCGTGGCTTCGCGCGTGGTATTAGTGGTGAATTCGTCCCGTGCTCTCTGCCCGTCCTCCCTACATCCCCGCAGCTCTAAATGGGAAATGTCTGCCGCATTGGCCCCCTACTTAACATTCTAAGAGGGAAATACAACAACATTCTCTTTGACCTTGAAACTACAATCAACCACTTTCGAGTTACTAAACACTTTACTGAGGCTCTGGGTCCGTTTCTTCCCTCTCAACCATGCGCAATTGCGAAACTGCAGTAGCCTAGGGCTATCGGACTGCTGAGATTTTCAATGCGTTGTTTGAGTCTCCATGGAGCTAAGTAAATTTTTCTCCAGGAACTACTACTCGGCAGTTCCAGACTCTTTACGCATGACGTTAATCATGGTTGGGACAGTTGAGTTAAGAGTAAAGCTAGCTGGCAAAAGGTCCTAAATTTTTGCTGGAATCCGGATTTCTTTCGAGATGTGCCTCGGGATATCCGGAAGAATTGTGCGCGCTCGCGCACTTGGGTTACGGTAGGTAAGGAGCAGGAAAGCTGAACATTCTGCAAAAATTACGGGCAATGATAGGAGGAAGTCCGATAAAATGTACAATTCTTCCACCGATTACAAAATTGTGATAATTCATTAAAATGCCCATTTGAAGTTGGTACATGCAGTCTAAAGCAAAGGGAAAGGCCCATTCCGGACCAACTGGGGGGTTCGCACACGAAAATTTTCTTGTATGCTGAAAGCTAATCGGGGGCAAACGATAGGACTGTATTCCGACAAAATGTCCAATTTTCACCGATACAAAATTTGTGATCTTAAAATCCCCATGTTTGATGCTTGGTACACGCAGCCTTCTACAAACGCCCGGGAAAAGGCCATTCCCGGACAACTAGGGGCTGCACACCGGAAAATTCCTTGTGCGCTGAAAGCTAAAAGTCGGGGGAAACGAATAGGACCAGATTCCGACAGAATGTCTAAAATTTTCAACCGATTACAAACTTTGATGATAATAAAATGCCCAGTTTGAAGCTTGGTACACGCGGCCTAATAAAAACGCCCGGAACAAGGCCAGTTGCCCGGCCACTGGGGGCTGGCACAACCAAATTTCTTCCGCATGCACGCCAACCAGGTGGCGCTCCGCATTAGGTGATATTCTTGTGCCCCCCTAGGAAATGTCCTGTGCCCCCCCCCCCCAACGACGAAAAGTTTTCTGGAGACGCCTCGCGATTGTGATTGGATCATATGTGGTTGGGACTTTCCTGACGTCAAGAACATCTTGTCAGTTTTGCCAATATCGGCAACATTACGCTGTTTTCTGCCACATCATACAAATCCCCGAACCTCCCGATTAAAAGAGGGAATGTCGTCACCATGAACAAGGCCGGTTAATACAGTGTCATCAGTGACATGGCCTTTCGGCTGTTCGTCCCTGACTTGCCTGTGTCTCCTATACGGAGGTTGTTCGGGGGTGAAAAAGGAAATAACCTTGTTTTTTTTTTACCAATAATGAATCACCAATTTGACCGATGATGAAGTTGAGAGGATACATTTTTCAATGAATAATGAATCACGTTGTCTCCCGATATGAACCATCAACAGATAATGATATAAAAATTACCGAGAATGAAGTTATGTTATAACCGATATGAACATGGTGTTACACCGACCGTGGTATAAATGAATATTATATAAAAATTCGACCGATAATGAAGTAAAAACGACAAGAAACAGCTCTATCCCTCGCGGACATAGCGCGAAGTCAGTCACAAGAGTGTGGGGCGGGAGGGGGGGGAGGGGGGTGGTGCGCCCAGCAATGGAGGGTTTGAGTGCCGATGACTTCAATATATATATATATAATATTTATAGATATTATATATATATATATATATATATATATATATATATATATAGATAGTATAAATATTAATATAACAAAACTCCCATTTAATCCAAACATAACTTACATTGGGGAGTTCTATGAACTATGAGTGCTGTTCTGAACCACGGTCAGACTGGTTTGAAACAAAGTGCGTCACTGCCAATCACTGGACAGGTCATCCGGTTCGGTTCTTGTGAAATCCTCTCTACTCGCGAGGAGGCCTGTTCGACTTGTTGTCTTATCGAGAGTAGCAAAGGTAGGCGGACATCAGGTTGTAGTAGCATATTGACACTCGTAATGCAATGCCTGATGGTGAGTAGATGCCTCAGGTGGCATAATTATTTTGCTGGGCCACTGGATAACGAGGTATCTTGTATAGTAGGTGACAATAATCTGAGCGAGAAACAGTGGCAGTCTGACAATACTCTAGTGAAGCACGGGCGCTCGATGCTGGGATGGTGCAGACTCTATTTTAAGGCGGAGTAGCCTACCAAGTGTCAATGCACACATAACTCCGTATCTCATTGTGACGTCCGAGCGAAATGGACGTCAGTGGTGTACTAGTAGTAAAGGGTATTTTCAGGTCAGAAAAGAGTTGGTGATGTTTTGCATAGTATGCGATTACGTAATAGTGTATTAGTAGTAGTAGTAGGTTTGAGTCTCGTCATCCGACACATGCTAGTGATCAATATCCCCCACGTATCACGATCTTGCGCAAGGTTTATTGACTCCCTCGAAACTGTTAAATGTTGATTTGTCCCTGAATTTCGATGATTTTTCCGAGCAAAGTAGTCACAGGTCTTCCCAACTGTCTTAAGTAGTATGTATCAGCTCTCTAAGACGCGATCTTCGCTGGAGCTAAATAGTAACAATAGTGTATTGTTATAAAATTAAATTAGGAGTCTGGCGAGTACGCTATACGCGGACGTGCTTACAATACAGCGATGCTTTGCTTCACTGAACACAATAGGAGGCCTATAGAATTCGGTATTTGTTTTAGACGCGGGCAGCGTTGTTTCGAAATTTTCGCGCGGGTACATGAGTTGCACCTTGTCGAAAGGGTACAAAAGTAATAATGGCAATCAGAGCAGGCGACACACGAGGGGATGTTAGTCAGGTGATTATAAATCATGTTCTGATTGCAGTGCACAAATATTGACCGAATTACGTTGGGGGCAGAGCTGGACGGGAGCGTGGCTATGGTGGCCGGCGTTGGGGACGGCCTGCCGTACAGGTTTCAAATGCAGGCCTCACCTGATTTTTCTCAGATGTTACCCATCTAGTTTTGAACTTATTCAGAACAGAACGATTTTAATGCCTCGGTTTTGACGAAAACGTTACAGGACGGAGGAGGTTGTAAGGAATCGCGAGAATTTGGAAGGAACCTAATTATGTTCTATATGATACGAAGAAGAGATGAAGTGAGAGAAGTAATGTAATGTTGTATTACAGCTGCAGCTCGGTTCATGTAAGTGATCAGTAATTTAAGTTTAATAGTTATTACAATTATATCCTGGTGGTTCTCTTGATAATTCCTCTCCATGGAAAGTAACAGAACGGTGTGGGTCTGCTAGAATTTTAGATAGAGGCCCACGTGGAAACTCATGCAGAGAATGGAGGGGGGGGGGGCCGGTGGTGGCGGGTTTGACATGAATCGTTCGCATCAAAAGGCACGAGAGGCCAGAGAGATCTTGGACCCCACATACTCGGAAATGAAAACTTGTAGTCATTACCGGAAGAATCGATGAGATAGAGAAATGGTCAGTAGCAATTGTGGGAGCCTGTCGAACTTTGTTAGTGTCCTCGTGCAGTGGTGGCAAGTAGTCTCAACAGCCCATGTTTGAGGCCGGAAGTTTAAGTTTACCTGTTCCTGTTACCCCCCCCCCCCCTCCCTCCCTCGAACTACAACACTTCGTCGTTATGACTTTACTACCAAACATTAGGTTTTTCGGATCATCCAGAAGGTTTAAGGTTTCCTAGATTCCTGCTGATTTCAGCAGAATTCTCTTTCAAAAACCGTTACCATAATGGTTACCTCTCCCGGAATAATGAAGGGGACTTTGATGGGGGGGGGGGGGTCCCCTTCAGCTCTCGGTCGTTGGGTGTCGCTTTATGCCGGATGGCACCACGATTAATATTTTCCCGACTACGATGTTAGTCATGTCAAATCACGCATAAAGCGCAAGCGAACCTGTTTGGAAGATCCTATCTGTCTACTACAGTTTCGAGGCGGGCTGGGGGGAGAGGGGCTTAAAACCTCCCAACTCGTCACAAAACTTCCAGTCGCGAGGGGTGAATTTTGGCTTTTTAATTCCACTGTTGGCTTAGAAACCATTACTTGAGTCATTGTCAAATTCAGCTGCCATAAACCAAAACGCTGAATATTCTCGAATCGATGGGAGGGAGTCGAAATGGGTATATAATCAGGGCAGAGTTTGTAATCCCAGGGGATTCAGCTACTTGCAAACTGACTGACCACTATCACTGGTCTGAAGGGATTCAAAAAGGATTCGAAATATTTTGGGATAATTCTTCCGTGTTACTGTATCGAATTTATCCGCGTGACTGAGAGCAGTGGCGTACATCTCTTGATTGATAATTGAATCGTTCGCCTTCGAAGGTGGCGCTAGAGCGATTCTGGTTAATTTCATCGCATGTAATTATTTGTCTTTCCAGTAGAATTATATAAAATGACAGCTTGCGTTCAGCTATAGGAAACGAGATGAACAGACAACGAAAACGGGAATAAGAACAGGGAATGAAGAAGAGGAACAACGAGATGGATGATGAACGGGGGACCAACGAGACATGGGACCAATAAGACGAAATGATGAACGGGGGGGGGGGGGGGGTACCAATGACCGGGACTAAGGAGATGGACGGAATAATAAACGGGGGGGGGGACGATTGAGACAGCGGACCCTAAGAGCAGAATACGCGATGATAGGGGACCAATGAAGGCCGGGGGCCAATGAACGGAGACCTATGGAGCGGACCCCGTGTTGAGCCCCATCAGTGTTATCTGCAATGAGATGAAATCGATTCATTTGGAACCATAGGGCAGGCACGTAGCCAAACAATGTGAGGGGTGGGTAATTTTCCCAACGATTGTGGAACCTTTTCTAAAATATGGGCTTCATTCATTCTTTCAATTTGGACAGGACCCCCCCATGTCTAATAAACCAACCATGGAATAGTGCCGTCCATGAAACCATGGTAAACACCAGGTAATTATAAAGAGGAAGAATGATCGTGCTGGGCTTGACCTGATGTGAGTCAGTTTCAAGAAATTCTATTAATAACTATCTGCATTTCATTATAGGGGCTGGAAAAGTGACCTTTCGGTAGATAGAACGCTCCGGACACCCAACCCCCCCCCCCACAACCTCGCTACGGGCCTGTAGGTGAACGTTGCACAAACATTATTGATTTTTCAATGTTTTAGGGGGGGAAACCGTTCGTGCTTGACACATTACCTGTGCCATTGACAATGGTAAGTCGTGAGAATAAGGTTCTGGAAGTGCATTAAGGATAAGCGTCTCATGCTCAAGTCAAGAGGTTGGTATCGACGGCAACGCCCTTCCAGGGATACATGACGTTTATGTTCACTCCATTCGCGGAAGCCACCCGTGGTGTTTTTTCAGATCGGTTCCAGTGCCCACTCTGTTTTCTGCATAAACAGTGCGTCACCAGACTTTTCAATTCCGGGCATTTGTGATCCACAATTCGTAATGGTGGAAAATGGTAAAAGTTGTCAGACCTCGGTCTTATTGTTGCGCCGACATTTTGGCCGGAATGTTCAATATTGGGGCTCCATACTTAATGTCCACAGTGCACAAGCGCCGCATTTTTTCATGGATTTACCCGGGCATCTGGAACTAGAGGTGCTGTAGCTCAAACCGCACAAATGTAACGAGACGAATGTGTTAAATATTCAAGATCAGAGCCAAGAAGGCAAGTTTCAAACAAGGCCTATTGCGCCCTGGTAAAGACTACTGACCCAATGATGTTCATATGCCAGGGATTGTAAAGCGTCTATAAACATTGTTTACTCAGTGTGGGGCTTCAACGTCCATCAAGAATGACTGTTTCGCTTAATTTCATCTGATGTTGGCCCTACTGTTTAATTCTAATGACATTATCTGATTGTTGACATCCAAAATCTGCCAAACCAGCTGAAAAGATGAACATTAGACAAAAGTTTTTCAAGAAATTAATGTCCTTTGTAGAAGATTCATTTGGAAATTATACACATAATGGCCTATATTGCCCCTTTAAGACCTTAACCCATGCTCTTCACAAAGTCAAACAGGTCCCATGGGTAATTAACATTGCCTTCCAAGTTGGTTGACATCCGTCACAGAAGAATGTTTGGGGCCAAAGAGGCAATTGTTGAACATGGATAGAGTAGATAGGCTTGTAGGGCCCCAAGTGGGTGAATCGGACCAAAAATTATCGAAAGCTGTAGGGATGGCATTCCATCAATATGGCCGAACATCATCAATGTGCACCAAAATATGTAGGAGAAGCTTTGCGCGATAGCACATGATGGTCATCGGGGCTCACAATGGTTCTCAAGTCCAAAATTCCTAGGAACCCTGAGGTACGGCTATTAGACCGTCATAATGACGAAACATCCAGCACTGACTTGTGCCATCAAAATTTGTAGAAGCATTGTGATTTAATGTGATTTACATAATGGGCCGACCAAGGGCACACATGCGGCCTTGCGCCAGAAGTTCGCAAACACCCCTGAGGGACAAATAACCAAGGAGAAGTACATGTACTGATAAAAGAAAATCAATTGGAACTTGCCATTTCAAGTACCAATGTGTGAAATTCCATGGAATTTCATAAAATAGGGACTTTGGATCAAAAATTACTGAACACCCCGGAGGTACGACTGTTAGCCGATCATTATTACGAAGGAATTGTCAGCACTGTAAACTGTAAGAAAGGAACAATTGACATAATTTCACATGATGTGCTCTCGGGCCAACACTGGGCACTGGGCACCCTGAAGGTATGCTAAAAGACCATCCATTAGGACCTGAACATCAGCATTGTGCAAACTAAATTGGCGGGGATGATTTGCATTAATTTAAACAGATGGGCCCTCGGGCTCACAACTGGCACCCTGAAGGGTATGCTAATAGAACCCTCTTAGACTGAAACATCAGCATGGGCAACTAAATTTGTAGGAGATTTTGCATAAGTTCAAGAGGGCCATCGGGCCCACCACGGGGCACCCTGAAGGTATGCTAATAGACCATCATTATGACTGAAACATCAGCATGTTGCCAACTAAAATTGTAGGAATACAAGATTTTGCAGAATGTTACCTAATGGGTCAAGAGGGCCCACTGGGCTGGGGCCCAAAAATTTTCTGAACAACTCAAATGGCCCTCTACCAAGGACATTTAGGAATTTCAAGGAAAATCAATTGATGAAGCTTGTGGGAGAGATGCAATTCAAGTAACATTGTGGGTTGGGGAAAATATCAAGAAAATGGACCCTCGGGCCCAAGTTGGACCTTGGGACCAAAAATCCTGAACTCCCCAGAGGTATGGCTATTAGACATCATAGAGAACATCAGCACGTGACAACCAATTTGTAGGAGATACCGATTTTGTGGTATTTCACATAACAGGCCCTATGAACCCAAACTGGGCCCTGGGCCCAAGAATCCTGAACACCCCAATGGCCCTTAACTCAAGGGGGGACTAAATGTAACTTTGGAGAAAATCATTGAAGCTTGTGGGAGGAGAATCATTTCAAGTACCATTGTGTGAAATTAATAAAATGGCCCTCGGGCCCAAAGTGGGACCTGGTGGACCAAAATGTCCTGAACACTCCGAAGGAACGGCATGATAGACACATTATGACCGAACATCAGCACGTGCCCAAAATTTGTAGGAGGAGATACATTTGAAATTCTACACATGATGGCCTAGATTGGCCCCTTTAATAAACCTCATTTGGACTGACCTTCAACAGGTCAAACATGTCTCATGGGTCAAAGGAACATTGTATCCAAGTTGGTCGACATCCATACAGAATGAGTTTGAGAGGCAAAAAAAGGCAAGTGGAACACACTGGTATGATAGATAGATAGATGATAGATAGATAGATAGATAGCTAGATAGATAGATAGATAGATAGCTAGATAGATGAAGTGACATGAGATTCCAATAGCTCAACCAGCAAGCTGGTTTGAGCTAATAAACAGGATCTCACCAGAAAATTTGGAAAATTCAACTATCTTAGCTCTACTGTCAACCATGATGTGAACGTCAGTAGCAGTATACAGGGAGAAAAAAGCAGTTTGAAAGTTAGAAGCAGTCTGATAGTCTAAGTACGCAGTTTCCAAATCGCGCGTGGTTGAGGAGGAGGAGAAAAGGAAGGAAAAGGACGGGGGCTAAAGCGGTTTAGTTAGTAATCAAAAGATGGTTGACAGTAGTTTTTCAAGCGTCTATGAGAAGGTTGTGGTCTAATTTCAGTAGTTCACCTCACAGATGGTTAGGGGGCGAAGGAGGTAGAAATTTCCATAGAGTGTGGGGTAGATGAAGGGCACAGAAAGCCGACGGGACGAAATCCACCGCTATAGTACACACGCGAAGCGCGAGAATTTTTCACTTTTAGCGCATTCGAGGCGGATTGGCACAATTACTCGCCTTTCTTGTGATATTTGTGGGTGTGTTTTGCCAGATCCATTTAGAAAAAAAAATGGTAAGTCGAATACTAACTACAGAACATTTTTTCGAAAAAATCACAAACTCATGGGGGGGGGAGCACACGGGGGGGGGGGCACAGGTTCCCCGCCCCCGTGCGACGCCAATGGGCATAATGATGATTTGTTTTAATGATAAAAACTATGCAATATGAGTTAGAAAGAGGTACTGTGAGCTCAAACCGCACAAAGGTAAAAAAATATATTGCAGAAAAATTATTCTGAGACTTCAACAATTTGGCTTAGGTGACCACCAACACAAACGCTCGAACACGAACAAGTTCCCATTGATCACTAATTGACAATCACACATGGGAGGATTATTCTATTCATCTGCAGGAGAAACCCTTTTTTAGGCCAAAATGACCACTAGCTGACCTATAGCATCAGTTGTTCAGAGTACGTAAACCAGATGCATGAGCTACAGCTTCAAAATTATGCAACCAACAACCCCATTACTACCTAATCCTGCCATGCTAAGGAATTTCTAGTGCACCTTCAAACAAAAATCGTTGTTCTTGTTTTGGTACTTCCTAAACAAGAGCACCAATGGCGATGTAGCTCAATTACAACATTCATTGGTATAGAACGGGTGTTCCCAACCTGTGGTACGCGTACCACAGGGGTCCATTTGGACTTTCACGGTGGTACGCGGGGTGGTACACAGTGTGCTCCATTTTTCTTTCGCATTCTATCTTACGTCTCTTGCATCTTGCACGAGAAAGTTGACTTCTAATGAGGCAATGCACCCGATGATTCAAAAACCGACAAAGGGGGGAGATAAGATACCCCCGTCCCCTCCTCGTCCACAAATCTGGGCGCTGATTCTGGTCGGCGATGGGTGGTCATCAAAGAACATACCTCTCACCGACCGGAGCTGGAAAAATATTTTCTGAAAAAATGTTTCTGATCATACCAATTTCAGAACAAGAAATGCCAATTAAGAGATAGTTTCAAGGAAGAAAAACGTTCTAGATGCAATCTCTGGCATCTGGAAGCCGTTTGGGGGCCAAAAATTACGCTAGTTGTGAGCTCCAAAGCCAACTATGGTGGCGCTCCGCTTAGATAGTAAAACAGTGGTACTACAGTGGTACTCAGTTGGCACCCCACGACAATGTGGAATGGTACCTCAGTTGGAAAAGGTTGCGAAACCCTGGTAGAGAGGTATGTGTTAAATGCCCATAAAACCCCATTTTCAACAAGAACATCCAAATGGTTGGGTTATGGAGAGATGAATTTTCCTTGCGAGGGGGGGGGGGGGGGTTCTTTCACAAGTGCTTGAATTAAAGGTTATTGATAATGGACTGATTTGAATGTTTTATTGTTAATGGCATTTTTTTATAAAAGAAAGGTGAAAACACAATTAAAGGTATCCCAAACAGGCCTTTCCGTGCTAGACTCGCCTGGCGGGTAAACGCAAACATGACATCCCTACGTTCACAAACAATGGAGGGCGACGAAGTGTATAACGGATTTATATCAAAAGGACAACATCCATGAATAGTGAGAAAGGGGAGGCTTATTAAGGGAGGCTTATTAAACGAAGGCCTATGATTTTCACCAAGTTTTATTGGAATGCGGTGGAAGTTTAAGAAATCGCGAAACGATGTAATTCTGTTGTAAATCGGACAAACTTCATCGTTTTCGCGTTGAAACCTGAAAAAATAGTGGGCAGCAATATGGCACAAAGCCCACTTTCAAACTCATCGAGAGTCACTGGGCGTACATGTGTGCCAAGTTACAGGTCAATCGGGCCTATAGGAAGAGCGGTGAAAGACTCAGGCCCTACCACGAAAATTTCGCAGCGGACACGGCGGTGCGGACCGGGGAAACGGATGATGCCGGTTACGGCGAAGGCGAAAACAACAATACCCGAAGTGGGGATGTAATGATCATTTGTTGGTCAAACGACAATTGCAAACAAAAACCTAATACCCTTTCATTCATGGGCGTAAACATGGTGTGGGGGAAAGGCTTAACTCAATGCGATTGTTTTGGCTCGAAGGTTCTTTTGCCCGTAAAATATGGGTTTTTTTGCCGCCAAGGGAAATTTTAGCGAGTTAGGGTGCCACCCCCCCCCATACCCCCGCTTGAGTTACGCCTCGCTTTACTGACCCGGACCTTGACCATTACTATGGCCAAAGAGCACATGACGTCAATGAAACAATTTAACCAAGTTAATTGTGAGACAAAAAGAGAACTGCCCATAATGGCCTTTGTGCCCCTTCAATGACCTTTTGACAGTTGGCCTTCGACCAAATGTGTCGCAATAATAATAAGCAAGTAACCAAGTTGGTGTGCTCCATCCAAAAGGCCCAATTGTTGGCCAAATGACGCTTTCCTGACAATGGCAATTGTGCACCTTCAATGACTTCGAAATTGCAAGGACCTTCAGGCAAAAATGCCCCACCATCTCAAGAACAATTTTAACATAAGTGTGGTCAGCGTCCACTAACATATGATAATTGACCTGTGAACTTTTACCTTCTACCTGGTCAAGGATGACCCTGCTTCTGCTATAAATACATAAATTTGTGCGCGTATGAGCAGGCTTTTGTTTCCAAAAAGAAATGGCACTGGTATATTTTGGACAATGTAACATCTAAAAGCATCACGATTCACTTTAGATATGAAGATGCCGACCTGGATCATCCATGGATAGAGGATATGGTGTAAATCGAACGATTCAAGTGAGTGGGTGGAGATAAGGTCAAGCGTGAAGTGACAGGTAGGGGAACCCCAAGGTGTTCTTGTCCCTTCATTATGGAACTGTGTTATCAACTCCCTTTTAGTGGACCTTCAAAAAGAGGACATTATGCCCAAGCTATGCGGAATGACCTGGCGATCCGTGACACCAGGTACGAGTGATATGTTGGTCAAAATTTCTTTGCAGAGGCGCTCAAAATTGCAGCGGATTGGACCGAAGAACGAGCTGCAATTCAGTCCTAGTAAAATCGAGTTGCTCTTTTTACTCACAAGGGTACCAAATATGGGTGACTTCTGGATGAACGGGCAGAAACTTAATTTATCCAAAGAGGCAAAACTGGGGGGTGATCTGGACAGTAAGCTACTGGGAAAGACACGACCACATATGTAGCCCAAAAGGCAACTGTGCCCTAGTGCAAGCAAGGAAATTGTGGGGCACAAAACGTGGAGTAACTTCAAGCCAAAAATGATGGAGTGGGTATACACGGCTGATGGTGCGTCCTATCAGACGAATATTTTCTTAAGGTGCAGAGGTAGCATGGCATGATTGACTCATCAGGTTTCCGGGCACCTTACTGCGGACCTTAGAAATGCTGTGGTAACACATGGCCGATCGAAAAGTTCATAAAAGCAGAGGCGGCCAGGGGGACCAATCGTATTCAACAGGGGATTTTGGCCAGCCAGAGCGTGGGTACCTTCGGTAGAAACCAAGAGTCATGTTGACATTCAATAACCTAGACATAGATCTATTGCTTCTGTATATGCCAGCTGACCGATTGAACAAAACTAGAATATTCACAAGAATTTTGAATGCCTTTTTCTGCGAGCGTAAAGGCGCAACTCGAATTGAGAGTGGCTTACAACGCGACACGGTTCGGTGTTATACAGTGGGTCGAATATGGAAGAATTAGTGCAGGTGCTAGAGTAGAATATCTGTTCAACTCCTATATGTCAGTGCGGATTCATCTCCATCATCGGAACACTGATACTGTTTTCCGAGCAGAAGTCTTAGCCATATCACATGTAGCTAAGAAAAACTGTTTGAGGAAGGATTCCAGAGCAAGAACATGTTCATCCTGACTGATAGTCAGAGCTGCTATTAAGGCAAGAGAAGCATATGGGGACATTCTTTTGATTTCGTTTTGCTAGTAGGACAACCTAAATTTATTAGAGCTTCCAAATCGTCTTCTTGTTGCCATGGATACCTGGTCATGGCATTAAAGAAGCTGTAGCGGGGTCAGAGCTCTCGATTGAGGGGCCTGAGCCTTTTGGTCCTGTTCCATATGATAGTTGTGTGGGAGAGATCAAGGACTGGTCCGTGATGAAACAAGGAGACTTCATGGGCGGAGATAGAGGACTGTGTAAGAAAGAAGGGAGAGGAGGGTGGGGCCTAAGCTCACCTAAGCACGAAAACCTCTCTGTTCTGCAGAAAATCAATGAATCTGGGGTTACAGGTCCTCACAGGCACTGTAATCTGCAGAAACAACCCCGTAAAAACAAGTGGTCGAGCAAGGACATCAACTTGCCCGAAATGTGGGGTGAGAGGAATCCCCTGACCACTATGTAGGCAGGTGTTCCTTTTATCAGGCTATCGAAACGAATGTCTGGAAGTTACAACTACCACAATCCGAAATGTGGTCGAGCTACTATATAAAATCAACTGGCCTCGTACTTGGTGCAGACAGGACGTCTCACAGAGATATGACTTGTAAGAGCTTGTAGCTTCAAAAGTGTCGTTTGCAATGGGCCCATTTTCTGGCCTGCGCAATGTGTCAGATATGGTTGAATGTCTGACAACTTTCCCCTATAGATAAGGGGTTGTGATACTTCCCAGCTTCCAACTTGTTCAAAACAGTGTTGCCACTCTCAATATCAAAATCATTTTCACTACATTGCATTATGATGAGGCATCCAGAAACCTACAAAAATAAAGTGGTAGCGCGCAAGTAAACTCTGCTCCAAATGGTCCACAAATATCTTTCAGATAGAGAGGCTTAGTTTCGAAGAAGCAGGAAGGTCACCTCCAGGCTTGGAAAGATGGTACACAGATAAGATGGTGAATAGATCCTGAGGGACTAGACTGTATGGAATGTCCCACCTAGCAATTTCGCATGTTCATGAAAACCACAGGCCTAGACATAACCTCCGCTAGAGGTGGTTCAGTGGCTGACAAAGCAGATATCCTTCAGCTTCAAAGAATCATGGAAAGAAGATGGGCAAAGTCATATACAATATACCTAAATTACTCAATGATATGATGTATATGATCAGAAAACATCAGATGCAATTTGCCAAACAAGCCGATGTTAAGTAGCAAAGAGGTAATTGTAGATTTACACATAATGGCCGATTATGCTCCTTTGAATGATCTTCGACTGGCCTTAAGTGCTTATAAGGAATGTCCCACTCGCCCATAAACGATACATACAGTTTAGTGGAGATCCATTAAAAGAATAAGCATATTTGAGAGCAAAAAGGGCCAAAGTTTACACATTTCCCTAGTTTTTAGGAAAAAATGCTAATGCATTGTAGGGGGTAGGGGGAGATACATCTCGAAATTTTGGCCCATTGGGCCCCTTTGATGACCTTTGGTCTGGACCTTGGTGTGGTCGAGCTGCCAGTGGCTGAGGAAAATTGTGTCGGACAGACGTACAGACAGACAGACAGTTAGACAGACAGACAGATAGGCATTTATACTTAAAATCTGAATTGTAAAATTTTCTAATTTGCATTAATCTAGACTTCGTTAGAAACAGAAGAACAAGGATATCGATGTGGGATGTTAAAACCTGTTTGTGGAGCTACTCAAATAGTTCCAGGTTACAAGTTATAGCCTATAGCATAGAAAAAAAATGCCCACTTCGCCTGAGTTCAAAATGGCCCGCCATTTCGACGATATATCTCACTCAATCTCTCTAGCATGGTTTCTCCTGTCTCATTCATACACCGTAAAACATTTATTCGACATGGAATTTTCGGTCCTCCAAGGACCGTCATCAGTATGAAATGGCTGCAGCTGTACACCTCACACAACATTATATAAAGACCTAATGAAAGAATAAGTACCTACCTCCATCACCAATCACCCGATTAGCCATAAAGGCAAACACTGCCGCCATCATCATCGGTGATAGGTAAAATTACTTAATACACCTAAATTCCTATTGGTGTAGCAACCCCCCCCCCCCTCTCCCCACGAGATGTCGCGGAAACTATGGTGTGGGAAGGATGAGGGTACCATCAATGTATCCTCGACGCATGTGCCTAGGTACACATACAGCCTGAATAATATTGGCGTAAACAAGTACATGTTACCAGTTAAGCAAGTGACTGTTCACAGCAAACATTCGCCTAGAATCCGAACAATATGTTTGCAGTGATATGGACATTTCGAGCATAAAAACGCAAAGAAAGTTTATTTCCTTATTATAGTGCAACCTCGATATGGCTGCCATTCATGCGTGTGGAATGCGGAGCTACACGAGCCGTAACAAAAACACACCACACGCAAGCACACACACAATCATACGTAAAATATCCACAGATGGCGTACATCGCTTGCGACATCACGACCATGCGGGTCACGTCTGACAAGGAGCCGTCGAGGCCGCATTCAATGCCTCAATTTGCACTATTACTTGGCGTTGTTGAGTCAGGAATAACTGGGTTTTCACTTTTTCACACGATGCGTATTCGGAAAACTGCATGTAGCGTAGAGTCTTCATGCATGCAAATACGCTTACGTTTTACGGACACATGGCTTAAGGCACAGCATACATCATCCCATTCACAGGAGCTGGTAATACTCTGGCGATCTCCCACAAGTTGTGAAACAAGCAGCTCACATCCGGAGACGTTCATCCTCAGGATTAACTTGAACCAGCCAATTTTTAAAGGGCTCCCGTATTAACAATTTCATATCCAAGTTTCGAATCATATTTTGGGCTGTTCATACCCATGAGCATCAGTTCCAGGCGTGTAATCATTTTCCCCTTTCCCAGCACCATGAATGTTCTCCTCGCAGCACCGGTCCATTGATGTCCATATATGTAGGGGATTCTTGTGCAGACGTTGGTAGGAAGCGTAGGTCCAACATTGTCCCTCTGGCCCTCGGTACGGGTTCGTTTTGACTCGAAGGTAGAGTAAAATACATGCTACCACCAGCCCCAAAACGATTGCTATAAGGAACCGAGAACAATAAAACAATGTAACCTGTAGTGTTGGTACTGCCCGCTGTCCCCCCTCCTGCTAACCCAGGGGTATCTCCACCTGGGATGGTTGTGGCACTCTCCGCCTTCCGGGTAACACTTATTCGGAAGAATCCCCCGTCATCAATTTGGCACTCGACAGTATGGATATTCAAGTATAACAGTGTTGCGCCCACCATTTCAATTCGTGACGAACCACCGTCAATCGTCACCGTGATGCGGAGAGTTGAGTCAGGTACGACCAAAGTTCCAAGAGATTTATCAAGTACATTCCCGTATTCACCGTTACCACCACGCATCCGAGAATTGGGATCACTCGTACAGGTGAACTGCATCATGTCCGTATCACTGACGAAGTTGTTTTCCGGGGCGATGGAGACTGATGGATCGGAAGTGACTGTCAATGGAGGCAGCCGGCAAACCTCACCCCCGGTGGTCGGATCGACACAGACCAGTTCGCCTACAGTGTCAGCCAGATGAATCTCTGTTTGAACATACGCCACGTGTCCACCCATTTGCCATCTTGACTGATCAGCGAAACCTCGCCAGCCGAAGTCGATGATTTGATCAGGAGTGGTACAGGTGAGGATTGCGGTCTGTCTCGAGGTGGCGGACGAACCAATATCTGAGAAGCAACGCGCTCCATCTGGCCAAACTGCCATACACACGAACGGATCTTCCACGACGAAATCTAAGCCTCCTCTATTCAAGCTGGCTGTTTGGGAGATCTGCAGCGACATGTCAGACGGTTCCGATCCGGCCATTCAGTTGGAATGGGGAACTGGAACAGGAACAGAGAGGCCACGGCTGCAAGTGCATTTGAACTCTGCACCAAGTTTCCCCCGTTTAGCAGCTCGACGGTCCCATCTATTGGTAGTACGCTGACCTCACACGTAATATTGAGTGTTTGTACAGACCGGTACATTCCATATTCACCAAGACCGTTTGAAAACATTCGTGGTCAGTATGGACGTCACTACCACAGGTTGCGACGTTACACCACTTATAAACAAGACACACGCAGCCAGGCAAGGCAGGAAAACATCATGCGCATTTGAACTGCACAATTCCGCCCAATGAGAACAGCTCTCGTTAAAATGGGATTCCAAGCGGCTGGAACTGGATAGAGTCGCTTTCATGTCCCCTATTAGTATGCACATAGGTCATGCTAATAATACGCGTAGGCTACATATTCAGACACGGCCATTATAACACAAACTTCACTGCACCACCGTAAAGTGCATTTTAGGTTTTCCAAAAATTCGAATACCAAAAATTGTCAAGTGTAGTAAGCATTTGAAGCATGATGGTTTTGTAACACAGTTGGATGACCGGGGTTCCGCTCAGGTGACTCATTGTAACTCTGACAAGGCCGCATTGTTCGCAGGCACGAACTATTTACCGAAGGACAACCACAGACAACTTGGTTCGCGAATTGCTAGACATGCTTGCGTGATCACGGGCAGGTATATAGGCAGTTTCGCGATCAGTGATTGTTAGGCTCGTTTGTGCTTACAGTGCATTTGCGTGTTATGTGGTAGTGACTATCATCCAAGTGCATTATTGACCACCCTCTTTTATATCGAGGTTCTTCATTTGTGATCCAGCCGGTCAGATTTTTATGACCTTCGCTGGAATACTGACCAGAGATACGACTGTAACCTGGTAACCCTATATCACTGCAGATGGTAAAATCTAGCGGGAACACGAACGGAGGAAAGCAAAATTGCATACAAGGACAGGGGTTGAATATCATCCAACTATTGTCACAGATCGGCATCGATTGCATTCAAGGAATAGGCCTAGCGGCTTTATTGCTCTCGATCGCGCGCCCCTTACTGAAAAAAAAAAAAAAAAAAACTGTGTGGCCAAACCGTGTCAGGATAAGGTGTCACCAGGACGACGGTGGCCAAAATTGTTGAAATGTCAATATAGAGAAAATATGTGGCAAACTGTTGATTTTGGAACAAATTTTCTGTGTCAACGTGTGTTTTTTTACCACAGGTTCCAAACTAAAACCGGTCTCGACACATGTAGGCAATCTGCACGTTGCCGGCTGCGTGTAATTACCCCCAACACCACCCCGCAGTATTAGGTTCCAGGGCATTGCCTTGCATGTGCAGGGCCTCGATTAGGCTACATCCTCTGTACTCGGCAAGTATACCATGAATAGAAATCCATTTCTATTGTAAACTAACCTTTAATGTTAACGTTTAAATGCACTGCGGTACATGGTACGCTGGGTTGGGAACTTATTACCCATCTGAATGTGAGGAACTGAATATGTAGCACAAGAAAATGCCAAGATCGAGATGAAACATATTGAGGCCGACCTGCGTCATCTGAGACATGAAATTGAGAGAAAAAATGTTCAGTATCCAAGGTCTGGTTGAACTAGTTTCCCGCGTTGATGGGCTCTCTGGGATTAGCTGCGCGGGTTGCTGCGGATGTGGAGGATGGCGACATTCGCGGACGGCCTGCGCTGCGCAGTGCGATGCGTGTGGCTGCGCCTGCGCTGCACCTGCGCTGCGGATAGTGGATGGCTATTCAAAATTGCAATAACTTGTAATGGTGGGCCTCGTCATGGTTAAACTTTTAGGACGGTGTTGGTTGTGGACAAGGACATTCGTGTGAACGCATGTAACGAGTAAGGAAAAGAAAACAAACTATTTTCATTTTGCAATAAAGTGAGGAGAACTACACGGCACTTAACGCTCAGTGAGGTAGTCTTTCGAGTTGTCCTTGATCATTTTCGAATCAGAAATTCCTGCTCACAGTTTGACCTCGATGACGTTTCTGTGCGAGTTTTACTTTCAATAAGCACGGCCAGGAGGGTTTGCAAAAGTGTAATTTCTCCTGGAGGTGATATCTGGGTGTCCAGAAGCAGGAGAATGGGTCGGTGCTATGTAGTGTGTACTGCCTATAGTTTTTTTTTATATTATCCTCAGTAATGTGTGTGGGCCATACATTTCAAGTATCCTTATCCTTACACTGCTTAACAATATAAGTTTGTGGAATCGAATGCCTGCGTACAGGACAGGAAGCCTACCATTCATTTCATATCATTTATTCCCCACCCACACAAGTTGCATTTGGAAGTGTGTACATGCAAGGGTGACGATTCGTGTTAGCGATGGGGGGAAAGGGGGGGGGGGGGGGGGCGGACAAGATTATTACCATTTAAGCGGAGCGCCACCAGTAGTGGGGTCTGTAGCGAACCAGAAAAAAAATCGTTTGACAAGCCCCATAAATTGCATGAAACGGCACTTCCCGTGCCTTATGGGACAATGAGTAGCATTCCTGAATTCATAACAAATTTTTATTTATGGGGAGTTCTCTAAAAAAATTATCGCCCTAGGGATCCCCCCCCCCCCCCCCCATTAGGTCGTTATGCATTCGTTTAAAAACGGTAACTGTAGGATATGTAGGATACAGTGTCAGCGAAATAGCAGTCGGGCTCAGATATTGGGTGGGGGCAAAATGCATGCGCCCCCGACCAAAATATTTGGGGGGACGACGGCCCCCCGCCCCCAATATCTTGATCGCCGCCCATGTGTACATGATAATAGATTGAAGAGAAATAAGCAATACCGTGGAAGCAAGCTGGGAACTCGTGAGAGCTAATTTTCTGAGGGATTGTTTCCCTCCGAACGAAAAACGGAAACATTTACAAAGATATGAAATTGATGTACCACAACAACAGTGTATGTAGGTTTTATTGTTTGTGTGCCCACGATCGCTGCCCATCGGTACCGAGTAGCGGCCCTCACCCTGCTGCCGGGTTTTTTGCACTGCGTACGTAATCAGTGTTGTACGAGGGCCGCTGCATCGAGGCCGAGGCCAAGGCCGCACCCTTCGACGCCGAGGCCGAGGCCACACCCTCGATGCCGAGGCCACACCTCCGGGCGGGGACGGCCGAGGCCGGGCGCAATAATATTACAGCATTAAATTTTCAATTACCAGTGTTTAAATACATAAATAATTTTGTTTTGTCTCCCCCTGGCTACAGCGAGTATATGATTAAATATGGAGACAATTTAAGATGGTTTGAAGTCCCGAAAATGAGGATTGATCAAACAAACACATATGCAACAAATTTTATACTTGAAGTCAGTACTCAGAAAGAAAAAATATGAAAGCAGTTGTAAAAATGTTAACGCTTGTGAGATCTGCCTAAATAAGATTAATTTCTCATCAAATTAACATCAACTTTGTATAGTTGACTACTCTGGCATATTCCAGGCAAGTTTTTGACTCTTCATTAGTGCACAGGTACTGCCTCTGCATTTGAAAACATCAAGTATTCCAGCAACTGTGGAGAAAGTTTGGCCTGGTGTGGATGCGGAGAACCCCCCCCCCCCCCCATGCTAAACACTCTCTAATCTCTCCACTGGCGCACAACTGGCTGGGACAGATAGCACATCCTAGCCAGGGCTATACAGTGAACGGAGTACTTGATTCTGGGCCGCACCGTCCTGTCTGCCAAAAGGTTGTGGGATTTAATTAGCAGCTGACCTGCACATCCAATCAATTGTGTACGACACATTTTCCTTTTTAAATCTCTGAAAATAGGATTTCAAAGCCGACCTTGGCTAGGACAGTAAGCATAATTTTCACTCATCATCCAACAATCTACAGTCACTCCAACCTACCGACAACCACACCATAAAGCCACGAGGCTTAGTTACCCTTGACTGCTTTGAGTTTGGAAGTTGGTTGACCTCGATGACCCTGTGACTGAAACAAAACGATAGGCGCATGTACTCATTATGGGGAACCCACCTCCAATTATGAATTTAATCCACCGAGGTGGGTCCCGAGTTATCGTTTAAAAACAAGGCAGTCTTCACACACACCACACCACACACCGCACACCCCACACCACACGCCCACCACACACCACACACACACACCACAACCACCACAGGCGCCCTCCCACACACAAACCATACACACCACACACACACTCCGCCAACACACACCCTGTCAAGACTGCCTAGATTCCTTTGACTAATCATCATTAAATGAAGAATAAAAAATTTTTTTTTATTTGGTGTATCTGACTAGTGTCAGGCTAATTGACAGATAATACGAGATAATAGGCATAGACTGTTCCAGTCCCGCAAAATATAATCTTATATAAATCATTGGCGGTACCCTTTTGCGCTTCGTATGTATTGATGTATGTATGTATGTATGTATGTATTAATGTATGTATGTATGTATGTGTTATTTGTGCTATTATGGTGGTGTGTATGTGTTGTTAAGCGCGCGCGCGCGCGCGGTGTGTGGTGTGTGTGTGTGTTTGTGTGTGTGGATTTATACAATGATCCCGCCTGCAAAGTAATCGTCGGAATTCTGGCAAGCTGGAAACACCAGCATCATTCTACATACTACGCCAAGTTAACGCCCATGTTAATGGGGTAGCAAATCACGTGCAGAAACTCCTAACCTAACTAAAACTGTCCTGTCCGGTAATATTGGCTACATTTGTTTGGCTTGAGTTGGGTCAGCTTAGAATCCATGATTTGGAGCATTGCGGTATCCTACTCCGCAGAATTTCATTGATGCGGTGGCCATACTAGCCTTAAGAGAGATCGTATCGGGTGTCGAGGTTAAGCTAGCTAACTCCAGTAATGGGTAGGAGTCGTGACACCAAGACCGTTCGTTTCTTGTTGTATTTACACTTGGATGCTTCGATACTCGATCGATGGAATTCACCGGTATTATGTCCATCACTGAGAGTGAATGAACCGACTAATTATTTCCAACCGTTTCATCCTCTATCCTCTATGTTAAAATCCCGAATAGGTTTTAATGCCGCAGATGAGCGTAGCCAGACAAAATGCCCCGAACGAAGAGATGCCCTGGGTGGAATGTGGTTGACCCCCAATCCAGCTCGTTGACTGTTTCACCAAAGTGAATATAGTAGATGTACTAATTCACTGGATTTCGTGATGAAATTGTCGGTTAGGGTTACACCGCAGCCGTTCTTTCGAACACAGTTCGATGCAGAATGTGGCTGTAATGTTCAAAACATTTGGATGCAGACAGGATAAAAGTGAAGCAACGAACCGGGTTAAGAACACAAGATGAAACAAAACAAAAACTGTATGAGATCTGTCGTGATTGGTTTCATCCAAAATGCCTGGGCACGACAATGGACGAAGTAAAGGACATAATTCATATTTTGTCGGGATGCCAATCACGGGACAGAAAAGAGTCACAACCCAAAAGTCTGCGTTAAAGTTTCCGTCGAAGAGGCAGAAGAGAACTGCCACCGAATGACAAACGGAAAGAAAAAAAAGATGGGGTTGTCGGAGGTATGCAGAGCCAAGCGACGACCCACAGCAAAAACAACACGTGGATGTGTAAAGAAGCGAAGCAATCCGAAAACCAAAATATAGTCGGCAGAGAACCAGGCCCTGCCTAATTACCGAGACAAGTCACGAGAAGAAGGTTATCAAAACGGCACCACCCACATAGAGCATCAGACCGAACGACAAACACAGGCTGCATGCACTAGGAGGAGTTTGAGAAACGGAGTTTTACAGTCGAAGGGGTAGAACTGTCGAATGCTACCGCAACAGAAAGAATGGGGTGTCGCGAGGTATGCAGAGCAAGGCGAGACACAGATAAAAAAAAACACGTGGATGGGTAAAGAGCGAAGCAATCCGACACAAAATGTCGTTAGGCAGAGAACCAGGCCAGCCTAATTTGAGACGGGCACCAGAAGACGGTTTCTCAAAACGGCCCACCACACAAGAGCATCAAGACGACGCAACACACAGCTTGATGCAAAACGGAGGATGTTTTGAGAGAAACTGAGTTTCAGTCGAAGAGGTAGGAACTGTCGAAGATAACGCAACAGAAAAGAAGGGGGTCGCGAGGTATGCAGAGACAAGGCGACGACACAGCCACACACAACACGTGGATGTGTGGAGAAGCGAACAAATCCGAAAACAAAAATCGTTCGGCCGCAGAACCAGGCCCAGCCTAATCTGAGAACAGGGCCACCAGAAGAAGTTACTCAAAAGGCACCACCTTACTGAGCATCGTGACCGACGCAAAAAACAGGCTGCTTGCATGCAATAAGGAGGATGGTTAGACAATGAGTTCAGTTCGAAGAGGTAGAATTGTCAAATGATAACACGCAACAGAAAAGAATGGGTTGTTCGCGAGGTATGCAGAAGCAAGGCGACGACACACAGCAAAACAACCACGGATGTGTGTTGTAAAGAAGCGAAGCAAACCGAAACAAAATATCGTTCGGCAGAGAACCAAGGCCCTGCCTAATTATGGACAAGGTCACTTAGAAGAAGGTTACTCAAAACGGCACCACCACACTAGAGCATCAATCAAGACGACGCAACACACAGGGCTGACATGCAATACGGAGGTGTTTAAGAAATGAGTTCTCAGTCCGAAGAGGTAGAAGAGTCGAATGCTAACGCACAAGAAAGAATCTAGGGGTGTCGCTAGGTCTCATGCAGAGCAAGGCGACGACACAGCACAAACAACACGTGGATGGTAAAGAAGCGAAGCAATCCGAAAAAAATGTCGTTCGAGCCAGAGAACCAAGGCCAGCCTAATGTCTGCAGAGGGTCACCAGAAGGTTACTCAAAACGGCAATACCACAATAGAGAATCTAAGACGACGCGAACACACAGCTTGCATTGCAATAAGGAGGATGGTGTGAGACTGAGCTAGTTTCAGTCGAAGAGTAGAACTGTCAAATGATAAAGCAACAGAAAAGAATGGGGTGGGGTTGTCGCGAAGGTATGCAGAGCAGGCGACGAAACGCACAAACAACCACGTGGATGTGTTGTTAAAGAAGCGAAGCAATCCGAAACAAAATGTCGTGGGCAGAGAAACAAGGCCCAGCCTTAATAATTCTGAGACGGGTCACCAGAAGAAGGTTACTCAAAACGGCACCACCACACTAGAGCTCAAGACACGACCACCGCAACACAAGGTTGCTGCATGCAATACGGAGGTGTTTGAAAATGACCGTTTCCAGTCGAAGTAAGAGGTAGTAGAGTCCAAGGATAACGCACCAGAAAAAGAACTGAGGGTTGTCGCGAGGTACTCGAGAGCCAAGCGGCGACACAGAACAAACAACACGTGGGGAGTGTAAAGAAGCGAAGACAATCCGAAACAAAATATCGTTCGGCAGAGAACAAGAGGCCTGCCTAATTCCGGCAAGAGAAGTCAACAGAAGAGGTTAATCAAACGGCACTACCACACTAGAGCATCAAGACGACGCAACACACAGGCTTGCATGCAATACGGAGGATGTTTTGAGACTGAGTTCAGTCGAGGGGTAGAAACTGTCGAGGAGAACGCAACAGAAAACGAACTCGCGGTGTTTGTCGCGAGGTATGCGAGCCAAGGCGACGACACAGATCAAAAAAAACACGTGGTGTGTAAAGAAGCGAAGCAATCCGAAAACAAAAATGTTCTTCGGCAGGAACCAAGGACACGCCTATTTATGATAGGGTCACCAGAAGAAGGTTTCTCAAAACGGCACCACCACACTAGAGCATAAAGACGACGCAAAAAACAGGCTTGCATGCAATAGGAGGGATGTTTGAGAATGAGTTTCCAGTCGAAGAGGTAGAACTGTCGAATGATAACGCAACAGAAAAGAAGGGGGTTCCGCGAGGTAGGCCGAGACAAGGCGACGAACAGCACACCAAACCCGGGATGTGTGGAGAAGCGAAGCAAATCGAAAACAAAATATCGTTCGGAGAAGAACCACGGGGCAGCCTAATACTGAGACGGGTCACCAGAAGAAGGTTACTCAAAACGGCACCACCTCTACTAGGCATCGCGACGGACGCCGCGCAACAAAAGGCTTGCTTGCAGCAATACGGAGGAATGTTTGAGAACGGAGTTTTCCAGTCGAAGACGGGTAAAGGTCAAATGTGATAACGCAACAGAAAAGAATGGGTTGTCGCGAGGTATCAGGAGCCAAGGCGACGAACCAGCAACAAACACACGGGGAGGTAAAGAAGCGAAGCAACCCGAAAACAAAAAATCGCGTTCGGCAGAGAACCAGGCCCGGCCTAATTAGACGACAGTCCACTAGAAGAAGGTTAATAAAACGGCCCAACCACAATAGACATCAAGACGACGCCAACACACAGGCTGCATGCAATACGGAGGATGTTTTAAGAACTGAGTTCCAGTCCGAAGAGGTAAGAATAGTCGAATGATAAACGCAAACAGAAAAGAATAGGGTGTCGCGAGGATCGCAGAGCCAGGGCGACGACCCAAGCACAAACAACAGTGGATGTGTAAAGAAGCGAAGCAATTCCGAAAACAAAAAGTCGTTCGCCGAGAGGAGAGAGAAGGAAGAGAACAAGGCCAGCTAATTATGAGACGGGTCACCAGAAGGATACTCAAAACGGCACCACCACACTACGAGCATCAGACGACGCAACACACAGGCTTGCATGCATACGGAGGATGTCTGTTTGAGAATGAGTTGCCAGTCGAAGAAGTGAACTGTAAAATGATTAAACGCCAACAGAACAAGAATGGGGGGCTTTGTCGCGTAGGTATGCAGAGCCAAGGCGACGACACGGCACAAAACAACACGTGGATGGGTAAAGAAGCGAAGCAATCCGAAACAAAATGGCGTTCGCAGAGAAAAACAAGGCCCAGCCTAATTCTGAGACGGGTCACCAGAAGAAGGTTTCTCAAAACGGCAACCACCACATAGAGATCACGACGACGCAACCAAACAGGCTTGGCTCTTGCCATGCAATACGGAGGGATGTTTGAGAAAACTGAGGTTTCCAGTCGAAGAGGTCGTAGAACTGTCGAATGATAATAACGCAACAGAAACGAATGGGGTGTCGCGAGGTATGCGAGGCAGGGCGGACGACCACAGACACAAAACAACACGTGATGGTGTAAAGAAGCGAGCAATCCGAAACAAAATATCGTTCGGCAGAGACAGGAAACCAAGGCCCTGCCTAATTCCGAGACAAGTCACCAGAAGAAGGTTACTCAAAACGGCACCACCACACAAGAGCATCAAGACGACGCAACACACAAGGCTGCATGCAATACGGAGGATGTTTTGAGAATGAGTTCCAGTTCGAAGGGGCAGAACTGTCGAATGATAACGCAAAAGAAAAGAATGGGGTGTCCGGGTCGAGGGTATGCAGAGCCAGCGCGACACAGATCAAAAAAACAGGGATGGTAAAGAAGCGAACGCAAATCCGAAACAAAATGTCGTTCGGCAGAGAGAACAAGGCCCCGCCTAATTCTGAGACGGCACCGGACAGCCCGAAGGTTTCTCAAAAACCGGCACCACACCACTAGAAGCATCAAGGGACCGACCGCAAAACACACAGGCGTGCATGCAATACGGAGATGTTTTGAGAAAACTGAGTTTCCAGTCGAAGAGGTCGAACTGTCGAATGTTAACGCACGAAAAGAATGGGGTTGTCGCGAGATGTATGCGAGCCAAGGCGAGCCGACACAGCACAACAAACAAGTGGATGTGTGGGAGAGAAGCGAAGCAATTCCGAAACAAAATATCGTCGGCGAAGAACCAAGGCCCAGCTAATTTGAGACGGCCACCAGAAGAAGTTACCAGAAGGTTACTCAAAACGGCACCACCCTACTAGAGCACGAGGACGACGCAACAAACAGGCTTGCTTGCATGCAATACGGAGGATGTTTTGAGAACGAGTTTCCAGTCGAAGAGGTAGAATTGTCAAATGATAACGCAACAGAAAAGAATGGGTTGTCGCGAGGTGTTGCGAGCAAAGGCGACGACACAACACAAACAACACGTGGATGTGTAAGAAGCGAAGCAACCCGAAACAAAAGATCGTTCGGCCAGAGAACCAAGGCCCTGCCTAATTATGAGGACAGGTGTCACTGAAGAAGAAGGTTACTCAAAACGGCACCACCACACTAGAGCAGCAAGACGACCGCAACACAGGCTTGCATGCAATACGGAGGTGTTTTAAGAAACGATTTCCAGTCGAAGAGGTCGAATAGTCGACTATAACGAACAGAAAAGAATAGGGTGTCAGCGAGGTAATGCAGAGCCAAGGCGACAGACACAGCACAAACAACACGTGGATGTGTAAAGAAAGAGAAGCAATCCGCGAACAAATGTCGTTCGGCAGGAGAACAAGGCCCAGACTAATTCTGAGACGGGTCACCAGAAGGATACTCAAAACGGCACTACCACACTAGAGCATCAAGACGAACGCAACACACAGGCTGCATGCAATACGGAGGACTGTGTTTGGAAATGAGTTCCAGTGCGAAGAAGTAGAACTGTTCAAAATGGATAACGCAACAGAAAGAATGGGGTGTCGAGAGGTATGCAGAGCCAAGGCGACGACGGCACAAAACAACACGTGGATGTGTTAGAAGCGAAGCAATCCGAAAACAAAAAGGCGTTCGGCCAGAGAAACAAGGCCAGCTAATGCTTGAGACGGTTGACCAGAAGACAGGTTTCTCAAAAAACGGCACCACCACACAAGAGCATCAAGACGACGCAACAAACAGGCTTGCTTGCATGCAATACGGAGGATGTTTTGAGAACGAGTTTCCAGTCGAAAAAAGAGGGAGAATGTCGAATGTGATAACGCAACCAGAAAAGAATGGGGTGTCGCGAGGTATGCAGAGCCAGGCGAGAACAGCACAAACAACACGTGGGATGGTAAAGAAGCGAAGCAAACGGAACAACATATCGTTGGCAGAGAACAAGGCCTGCCTAATACTGAGACGGGTCACCAGAAGAAGGTTACTCAAAACGGCACCACCACACTAACAAGCATCGAGACGACGCAAGATACAGGCGTGCATTGGCATACGGAGGAGGGGAAAGAGGAGCACACGATTAAAAAAAACACGAACCACGATTGGTTCACGGAACCTACTGAAAAGTACACAAAACCTCAATTATTCTAAAAGCTGTGAAGTAGGGTAAATCATGATACTAGCCAACCCAAGTCACACCCGGCAAACCCAAAGGAAAACATGTTACAAAAACCGTTACAAACTAAGAAACCAGTCTTCATGGCTGGTTTCACAACGAGAGCAGAGCACGATCGACTCATCTACCAACCTAGGAAATGAGGATGTCGCTCGTTTCTAAGAATCAGAGCACGCCACACAACCAAGCAGCGCTAATTTTTGGGGAGAGCAGTCGATCCGAACCGAACGTGGGTTCGTCGAAGAGCGCAGGTCTCAGAAGGTACTCCTCATGACAACAACGCAATTCAGAATGATTCGAGAGATCAGGGGAACATATTTCGACGGAATGCTTCTGGAAGCACACAAACTCGCAGAAAGGGCGAGACGCACCGAATCCGAGGTTGGAAAATGATATTCACATCTACCGAGCCAAGATGGAGGCCCCGGAGACAAGAGCAACCAAAAAGTGTGAACAAAGTCAGTCAAACGGCTTTCGACTCGCCA